>SCLH01000117.1:0-25091 GCA_004367855.1 Oikopleura vanhoeffeni
TACGGTTCGCGGTCATGGTATCACCTGTACTGTTAAAATCACAAAAAATTGACATTAAATCGATTTGTTTTTTGAAAGGATGCATAAAAAAAAAAAAACTCTGGTTCTTAAAAAGGACCAGAGACAAATTCCTCTACAGATAGGTTAAAACATCGGATCCCATTTTTGAGTTTTGAAATTTCTTATTTCAAAAATGCGTCTGCCACCAAAATCAATTCGTTTATTTTGGAAAGCACAAACACAATCCGAAATACATCAAAAAAGTGTGGTGTCAATTTGCCACTAAACGTTCCAAAATATCAGATTGACATTATGCCAGACTTTCTCTTCAGTGTCACCGTTGACTTATTTTGAGCCTACTGTTTTTTTTGAAAAAAATCAAAGCTCAAAAATTTTACGGGACCTTGGAAAATCCATTAATTGGTTTTGGGTCGAAGAATTCACAATAAACGCTTTGTTTAAGTTCTTTGTTTTGAACTCCAGCTCTTTAAAAATTTTTAGCTAAATTTACAAGAATTAATACCTAGCAGGAGATGAAATTTTCAGATGAATAATGGTCCATTAAAACGGACGGTTTTTCCATATTCTGAACCAATATAGCACTTATGGACAAAAACGCTTACGTCGAGAAGTTTAATATCAATAAGTATACCAGGTTATGGAAAATTGACTTTATTTCATCATGAAACTGATAGGAGATAGATTTTCCGTTTTGGTTTATGTCTTCTTTGGTTCTATTAGGTGGTAAGGAGTGTATGCAACAAAACATTTTTTGCACATTTTGCTCAAGCTGAAATGCTAGTTCTTTTCCAAACTAGCCTATATTCTGAATAATTTCCCTGAGAAGCCATGTTGACCACGGCTAATGTGTTCATAAAACAATCAAAAGCTTATATTTCTCTTTAATTATTATTAGATTCAACTTATTATTTAACGATTTAAAATATGGCAAAAGAGCAAAACAATAAGGTCTGTAAAGTTGAGTTAAAAATCTGTGAAACTTAAATTTATGGATAATTGGCTTCTAAAATTTTACAAATCTTTTTGAAGCATTAAAAAAACATAATGGCACGGATAACCTTGGAAAATATGCCAAAATACTGTTTCCTTATATAGAAAAACCAACAGTTAATGAATCATTTTTTTTATCTGTCAATATCAAGGTTTCGAAATTGAGACAGGTCAAAGTGCTTATTTGTATTAAATAGTTATTGTTAGTAGGGAGCACATTTGATTAGCATTTGTTGCATTCTAAACAAGGCGCCTTGCAAAGCTGGCATGTTTGGAAACTTGTGTTTTGAGATTTTACTGTGTTCATCAATACTGTAACTAGCAATGATTATTGAGTATTTAGTAAAGATAGGCTTATCACTTGTAAGTTGATTATATAAATATCAACTGATTGCATAGAATAAATTACAGGGGGGCAATATCGTCGGCTGTAATATGGACGAATGTGTGAATTCGCCGATTCGTGACCTACGCATATTCGATGATTTTAGTAAAACTAATTACTGTTTCCAATTATCGCCGAAAGTGCCCAATATCGCAATTTGCGAAATCGCGAATTTTTATTTTATATCTCAAATTTACTTTGAATGACGTAACTCTCAGATTGTGGATTTCCCAAATCTTTCTCTACAATTTTTATTTGATTTCGTTTGATGGAATATTAAATTCTACGCAGTTGGTGATTCACGTCATTCAAACCTATCGTAAAACTCCTTATAAATTGAAAAATTGTTTTTGGAATAGTACTGTTCATTTCCAACGCCTACGCGTTTATTATTATTAACGAAAAAATGTATTTGCTTTCCCATTATCGCCGAAAGTGCCCATATCGCCGAATGCCAAATCGCCTATTTTTTTTGCCGTAAAAATTTGCGGAGATATTGGGCACCCTGACGATTTGAATAAGAAATTTCAAACTCAGAAAGTGTTGGGGTATCGATGTTTCAACCATCTTGTAGAGAATTTGTTTTTTGTTTTTAAGACCAGGATTTTTTTTTTTATGAAAATTTTCGAAAAAAAATCGATTTTAAGGCGTCATTTTTTCGTGAGTTGTTACAGGTAATGTCGACGTAGTTTAGCAAGAGCCGTTGATAGTCTAGAAGGCTGATTTTTTTGCAGTTGAAAATTAAGGTTTTTCGCGACCGTTTTTTATTGGAGGGTCGGGCGACCGATATTTGACCTCTATGAACGTCAAGTTCAAGGTCATCTCAAGTTCATCGTATAGACTTGTAAGTACCCTCTAAATAATTGGAAGGGTCGACTTTCTAATGAACGTATTAGTAACTATGGGTCGATAATGTACTGAGAGGTCATTGACCAAGATAGGTTAAAAACATCGATACCCATTTTTGAATTTTGAAATTTCTTATTTCAAATCGTCCCTCTGTATACTGAGAAAACTGATAAGGAACAATTACAAAATATTTCGAAATTTCTTTTCCAAATTTTACATTTAAAAGTCAACAATAAAATAAATTAATAAAATAACATTCTTTGTTTTAATTTTTAATTTAATGCCTTTTTCATAAGAATATGGAAAATAACAAGCATTCACTCGCATTTACTCGTTTTATTTTGAAAGATGGCCAGGAAAGCACTTTTAGATGGTTTCAAATAATTTCGTAAGACAAAAGTTGAAATTTCTTGACTCTCCTTACTGATCTGCACTGACTTTTCAGCTGCACATTCATGTATATTTTGAATGTGTAATTTTTAAATGCAGGGAGGAGATAAATTTTGATTGAGACCCCTAAAATAGAGCCAAAATACAGTTTTTTTCGGAAAACCAAATCCAAAATGTATTTCTTAAACGCTCCAAGATGACCTGTTGACGTTTTGTCCAGTTAACTAAAGTCATAAATTATTATATAATTCACTTTATAAATTTGGTAACGTTTTCGATTTATTTAATCATAAATTATTATATTATTAAATTATTATATTATTATGATTATAAATAATTAACTGAGAGATGAGTTACATTTTCAAAATTTTCGGAATATTTTCGGTCTTTGAAGAATGCGAGACTACCACCATTGTGATTTTTTTGGCCGAATTAGTCTGATAAAAATTTGAAAAAAAGCAAAGTACCCCCTTAACTTTACATTTAACTGCCGGTTTATTTTTTCTTCCCACCTTTTAATAAAAAGTTTGTAAGGAGCGATAAGGTCGAGCGATTAGTCGAGCGACTTATTCGCGCCATATTCTTTTCCAAACGGAACACCATCTCAAAAACGTTTACTATCTCTATAGCGCGTGTTCGAATCCCACTTATGTTGTCTTACTGATTGTCTTGAGTATAATTATAGACTAGGATGCTTGATATTGGAACCGCTTAATTTGATCGGTGTGTGATCACTCAAGCAGTCACTAAGACGATCACTTAGAGAACATCAGTGGGATTCGAACACGCGCTATAGAGATAGTTAACGTTTTTGACATGGAGTTTTGTCGGGAAAAGAATATGCGAAATATCCAACTAGAAATGTCGGGCAATGTAGTGTAGTTGGTTAACACGCTAGAATCATGATGATATGGCCCCAGGTTCGAGCCCAGGCTTGTCTTTCCACCATTTTCAAGAATTATGATACCTCACAAGTTCTTAATACCAATAAAAGTTTATTTCTGGGTTGGTTAATTACTGCTTGTGCTCAGCAATGGATAATCACTCATCTTCAGCGAACGTTTGATACAATGGAAGAAAATATCAAAAGTGATGCAGAAATTGCACTGTTTGAAATTCTAGCAATGGCTGTACCTAATACTATTTGTTTTCTTTTGTTTTTCGTCTTGCTTTTCCATTCTTGGATGAATTTTCTGGCTGAAATTCTGATGTTTGGAGACCGGGAGTTTTATAAAGATTGGTGGAATGCAAAAGATATTATTACGTTTTGGAAAAATTGGAACATGCCAGTTCACAAATGGTGTGTTAGGCACATTTATAAACCAATGCTCAGAGATGGCTATTCAAAAGGTGAATTTAAAATATTAAATTGTAAAGTGTAAAACCGGTTTGTTAAAGGGTAGGGAACTTTCCTCTCTTCTCTTCCCGGGAAGGGACTTGACCTCAAGGAGGAGAAGGGAAGAAAAAATCAGGGAATCCCCTTCATTCTCTTGGAAAAATTATAGATTTAACTAAAAATAAAAGTTAATAACTTAGAAAATTTAAATTTTGAAGTTAAAAACTCCTGCGCCACAAAAACCAATTGAGATCATACAGATTAAAGCAGACTTTTTGTCTCATGATAGGGGATAGGAAAGGAAATAGACGCAAAGGGAACAAGGAGAAATGAGAACTCTCTCAAAAAAGAGCCGATTTAAGTTAATTGAAAATTACCACGTAATGTTTAATTGATCTTTTTACCAATTTTGGATGTTTCGGTTTGGTTAACATCTTCGATATTTCCAGAATCAATGTTTCATCAATTTTTTGTTATCTTATTTTAGATTCATTATTACCAATAATTCTATGGAGTTTTTAACTGTATTGCACGCCGTTGTTTTTAAAATAGGACATTATTTTATATTTAATTACATGTTCAAATATATGAAAATGGTTACAAAAACCTATAATAAAACTTTACATGACATGATAATTTTTTTTTAAATATAAAATTATATTTAAAAAAGGCATATCATATTATCAAAATTTTGTTACTTTTTCGGCCCTACTACTTAAAAACACACAACTTTTGCTAATCACGGCCGAAAAAGTAACAAAACTGTGATAATGAGATATGTAATTACCGTCATTGCAAGCATTACCTTGCTGATAAAAGGATTACTTTTATTTGAAAAAACGACAAAATATTTCATTGAATAATTATAGTTTCACATTAAAAAAGCCTTTATACAGCGGGGTGCGGCGTATAGTTATACGCGTATAGTTGGAACCTGAGATAAAACCTACGTAAGCCTCCGCAAAAACCTACGCTTTTGAAAAATAAATTTATTCGTTCCTGGCGTGCGGCGTATAGTTATAGGAAAAAGATAGGGCTTTTTTTCAAACGTTCCTGGGCAAAAGTTCACTTAACGGTTCGTAGTTCACATTGTGAACACGCTTCTTATTACTGATAGGCTCCAGGGTTTAAAATCACGTTAAAGAAACTGTATTATTTGTAGATTTTTGTCAAGACGTTTGAGTAACTGTCAGGACGTTTTAGAAGGTAGCTAGTAATTAACATAGTAATTAATCTGAAGTATTTATTTCGGCGTTATTACCTTTCCTTAGAAGCAATAATATTTTTTTCATTTTTAATTATTCTTGCAAGCGTCGAGTTTGATATAATCCGCNTTTCTTTGAAACCTTCTTTGAATTCATGTTTTTTTTAAATTAACTTTATTTCATTTTTTTGATAAAATCAAAGTACACTAGAAATTCTAGTCTAGAATATATGTAAAATTACCCTTAAATCACTAAAAATTCTTTCTTTGGCCATATTTTAACGCAATTTTTAACTCTAGATATTGTACAAATTGACCAATCAGAGCACATTTTCCCAGAAGTACGCGTATACTCCGAAAGTACGCGTATAGTCCGGATTACGCGTATAGTCCGGGGTTTTGGGCGACGAACTTTCTAACTATACGCCGCACCCCGCTGTACTTTGAAAAAAATATTATAATCGATATTTTGTTATCAAATACCTTCAAAATTGTATTTCCTAGAATTTGTTGGGGTTGTTGTGTTCTTCTTTTCAGCAGTGATGCACGAGTTAGTTGTTTCTGTTCCTTTACAACGTCTTCGCTTTTATTCATTTATAGGAATGTTTGCACAAGTTCCAATGGTTCCAATCACAGCAAGTAAGTCTTTCAATTTTGAAAAAAAAATATTATCCTTCCCGTCATAATGAAATTTTGCGAAAACATAAATTTTATTCTAAACAAGTTAGCTGTAGTTAAAAATAAGGGGGGGGTTCTAAATGCTAATTGTTGTAATTGTGGGTATTTTTTCATCACTTTTGAATAGCCCATAACTTGTTATTAAAATGATCAAAAGTCAAAATGGGAAATAAAATCTTTTTTGTAAACACTGTTCATAATTTTGCGCATAAAATCCTTACGAACGTCAGAGTAGAGTTTGTGTCATTTTGCGTTGAATTTTCTTTACACATTTAAGCGGGAAGTTCCTGTGAAAAAAATCAAAAATGATCAATGAGAGTCTCGCGGGCATCCGACAATAGATTTGTCTGCTAGAGTTGGTAAAAGTGGTTAAATTATATGCAATGATTTAAAAACCATAATTAAACGATTTGGCGTATAGAACTTGACAATGAAAGTATTATTTACCATTGAAAATTAATGTTTATGAGGGCACGTTAATCCGCCAAAAAAAATTATTTTGAATCGGAATTCATTCGGCATTTGAAAATGACTCATCTGATTTAGTTTCTAGATAGCTCAAACCAAGCAAAATATCTAGTTAATAATAACATAAAAATAACTGGTCAGAATCGAATTCTTTTTTATAAAGTTTTTTCTGAGATAATTGAAATTATTTGATTATAATTCAATAATTTCAGTTATCTCAGAAAAAAATTTAGAAATAATTCGATTCGGACCAATTCTTTTTTATGTTATTATTAACTAGATATTTGTGCTCAGTTTGAGCTATCTATAAACCGAATCAGATGAGTCATTTTCAAATGCCGAATGAATTCCGATTCAAAATTAATTTTTTTGGCAGATAATTTTTTGGCGGATTAACATGCCCTTATGTTTATACATGGCGCTATAAAGTTAAATTTAATTTTTTTGCTCATTCACTCCAGTAGTAAAGCTGAGGGGTTTTGTAATATGAATGATTCGTGACTTTACTACTCATATTAAATTTGTATGATTAAAAGAGGGTCTCAATATCGCCGAGAGTTTATTTTTGCCCGAAAATTTCGGCGATATTGGGCACCCCTGTTGTACTGGGGCACTACCACCTTAAGGGAGTCCCCCTCGCGAAATTAAATTCTCGCCTCGATCCAGAATATTGTTATAGTGGTCATCACGTCCCAGCAGAATTTGTTTGGCATTAATAATTGAAAAATCAGATGAAGTTTCGTGCTCACGTTGAAAGCACTTGTATTTATAATTTTCTGATGGAGTTTCGTTTTCTTTTAAATCGATTCTTCTGGACAGTATTTTTGGATTCTTCTTACTTCTGGAAGATGTACTCTTTCTCGCAGCCTTTTTCGCAAAAACTGTTATTTAAACATTGGGAAGTTCGTCTTAAAATCGTAAAGAAATTTTGACAGGACTGTCTGAATAGGACACAAATTGTAGAGAAGAAGATCGTCAATCACGCTTCTTGTGTCAAGACATCATTTTCTACGAAGCTGTGGCCGATTGTTGATTTCCAAGAATTTTGATTTGGTCCATCTCTTATCCCCAACCAGATTCGCTCCATTGTCGATTTTAATCTTAAACAATTGAAAAAGTCGCCTGTTTAAGGGAATACTTATATATATCGACTATTGACTACAGCAATGCTCAGAAATCTATAAATCCCTCCCTTCTACCTATATGTTCTCAAATCTTTTTTTTATAGATGCACTTTTTTGAAGATAGATAATTTTGGGATAAGTAGAGGTCAAAAATTCTCAAAAAAATTCGGTCCACATTAATCTCTGCACTGCAACCGGTTGGGTTGAGATTCGCCTCTTCTTTTTACCTCGACAAGAAATCGTTTCTTCCAATTATCGGATTCACCGCCCAAGTAGGATCCGACTTGAGACTAAATGACGATTTGTCTGTTTCATTAAAAAACATTTTTGGTGTTATGGTATGCTCCAGCACACAGGGGGTGGCCCCCATATCGGCCGAATTTGCGCCAAAAAAAAACTCTCGGCGATTATTGGGGGACTCCTTCTGGAAATAATACATAGACAAAGTTTAATATAAGATAGTATTAAGTACCAACAAGAAATCATGTCAATAATTACCGAACCCGTCAACCTTACTAAATTAGGTAAATTTGAGCAAGATTCAATTGTCACTTAGTATGGCGCCATGTAGTAACATGAGGCCTGGTTAATTTCACCAAAGAATAGAAGATATTCTGCGCAAAAATAATATAATTTTGAATGGAATTCATTCGCGATTTGAAAATGAGCTCATTGATTTTGGTTTGTGTTTTGACTCTAANGAATCACCAACCGGTAGTGAATCAGGGACCGTAATTTTTGAGAAATTTGACCCACAACCAAATTTATCATTTCAAAAAAGGATCTAAAAAAATAGAGAAAATCATTATGGAGAAGGGAGGGACTTTATATTTCTGGCATGTTTATATCATAGTTCATAATATATATATTCATTAACAGCGATCTTTTTAATTTTTAGATAAAATTCGAAATGGACGAATCTGGGTTGGGGATAAAAATGGACAAATCAAAATTTTGGAATCACAATCGGCCAAGCTCTAAAATGATGTCTTGACCAAGAAGGTGATTACCGACCTTCTCCTACAGCCTATCAGGACAGTCTTCAAAATTTCTTCTACTTTTAAGAGAACTTTCCATTTTTAAAATAAAGTTTGAAAAATTGAAAAGTACTCTTAAGTAGAAGAAATCCAAAATAACTGTCCAGAAGAATCGATTAAAGAAAACGAAACCCAATCAGAAATTATAAAATACAATGCTTTCAACGTTGATGCACAAAACTCTGAATTTTTCATTATTAATGCCAAACCAAATCTGGTGAATGATGACACTATCAACAATATTGATGAAGGCCCATCTTCTAGCAGTAAACTTCAAGAAAATTTTTTTTCTATACGTCCTGTGAAGAAAACCTGGAGCGAAGATTACGTTACCATGGAGTCAGAAAGGGCAATCTTATCAAAGTGCATAAAACGTGCTATATAACTGTCACTTTCGAAGGAAGTAAAAAAAAAACGAGATTTTTCTGGGTGAATTAAAGAATAAAAATCATAATTCTGATGATTTTGACAACGGCGATTCCATGAAAAAGAACACCACGACCGATTTTTGTTTGAGAACTCCAGAAACTCTTAAAAAGACCTCCAAAATCTGACAGCTTATGATGACGAAAAGTTAATCCCTCATCAAACAACTTACAGAAATTTGAAAGATGCAGAGGACAGTATTAATAACATGATTTGTGATACATACATCCTGTCTTTAAACCATCAATTCAAAAAATATAAACGCCAAAAATAAAACAAAATGATAACAGAATTCATCCGCGAAAACAAATTATTGCATCTTGATAAGAAAATTTGGACGACCCGGTGTGCAACAATCTGTCACTTTTCAAAATTTTCTCTCTGGAGTGAAATCATTCTGAAATTGGACGTTATTCAAAATGAAAATAATATGCGCACATACTTTGATCAAATTTCGGATGGTGCCTTTCAACTCTTTAGCGAAGAAAATGGAACCCGATTATGTAGACTTTTATCTTCTGAATTTGCGAATGATGTTAGTGAAAGTCCCATGTTTCCGAAAAAATATAAAGCAGAATATGCCTCCAAGAAATTTTATAATCCACCAACGAGAGTGCAACCGAAACGAAAGGTTATATTTGTATTTAGGGGTAGTGATCGTATTTAATTTTCCAATTAAATTCTATATGACGTTTCGCGTCGACACGCGAAATCTTGAACGCTTTTTAAATGTCACAATACAAAAATCTCAATTTTTGAAATTGATTTTCTTATTTCCAAATTTCGAATAAGCTATTTTAATTTTATAACAGATAAAACCGTCTATAATATATCGTTATGAAAAAATTAATAAAAGAGTCTTACACCTCCTAAAGGATAATAGTTTAATAATTATGTTAATTCATGCTGCCTACAGGAGGAAGGAGCCGCGGAAAAAAATATATTTTTAATATTATTCCTGCGTACCGTTCCTGTTTATAGGGTTTTTTTTTACGGATTTGATCATGATGACTACTGATCGGTGTCAGATTTTATTGCGCGTTTAGTAATGAGAATATTTTTTTCAAAATCTCATTAAATTGACATAAAAATCAATATTAACTTAAAAATATCCAAAATAACTGGTATTGTCAAGTACCTAACCCCATAATACAAGCTCTCAAAAAGTATTTTAATTGACGTTAAAATATCTGGAAATAATTCGATCACATATTCAAAAATTTATGAATATTATCTTCTATAGAATAAATCAGTAAAACAGTCTTATAACTCCTAAAGGATAAAAGTTTAATACTTTTGTTAGTTAATGCTGCCTACAGAAGGAAGGAGCCGCGGAAAAGAATATATTTTTAAAATATATAATATTTTTAAAATATATAATATTTTTAAAATATATTCGTAGAGAGGTATAAGACTCTTTTACTGATTTATTCTATAGAAGATAATATTCATAAATTTTTGAATATATGATCGAATTATTTCCAGATATTTTAACGTCAATTAAAATACTTTTTGGGAGCTTGTATTATCGGTATTGTACTTGACAATACCAGTTATTTTGAATATTTTTAAGTAAATATTGATTTGTATGTCAATTTATTGAGATTTTGAAAAAAATTTCTCATTACTAAACGCGCAATAAAATCTGACACCGATCAGTAGTCATCATGATCAAATCCGTAAAAAAGCACCTTATAAACAGGAACGGTACGCAGGAAAAATATTAAAAATATATATTTTCTTCCGCGGCTCCTTCCTCCTGTAGGCAGCATGAATTAACATAAGTATTAAACTATTATCCTTTAAGAGGTGTAAGACTCTTTTATTAATTTTTTCATAACGATATATTATAGACGGTTTTATTTATTATAAAATTAAAATCTCTTATTCGAAATTTGGAAATAAGAAAAACAATTTCAATAACTGAGATTTTTGTATTGTCACATTTAAAAAGCGTCCAGGATTTTTCGTGTCGAAGCGTAACGTCATATAGAATTTGATAGGAAAATTAAATACGATCACTACCCCTAAATACAAATATAACCTTTCGTTTCAGTTGCACTCTCGTTGGTGAATTATAAAATTTCTTGGAGGCATATTCTGCTTTATATCTTTTCGGAAACATTGGACTTTCACTAACATCATTCGCAAATTCAGAAGATAAAGGTCCACATAATCGAGTTCCATTTTCTTCGCTAAAGAGTTGAAAGGCACCATTCGAAATTTGATCAAAGTATGTGCGCATATTATTTTCATTTTGAATAACGTCCAATTTCAGAATGATTTCACTCCAGAGAGAAAATTTTGAAAAGTGACAGATTGTCGCACACCGGGTCGTCCAAATTTTATTATCAAGATGCAATAATTTGTTTTCGCGGATGAATTCTGTTATCATTTTTTTTCTTTTTGGTGTTTATATTTTTTGAATTGATGGTTTAAAGACAGAATGTATGTATTACAAACCATGTTATTTATACTGTCCTCTGCATCTTTCAAATTTCTGTAAGTTGTTTGATTAGGGATTAACTTTTCGTCATCATAGGCTGTCAGATTTTGGAGGTCTTTTTTAGAGTTTCTGGAGTTATCAAACAAAAATCGGGTCTTCTTTTTCATGAAATTGCGGTTGTCAAAATCATCAGAATTGTGATTTTTATTCTTTAATTCAAATTCAGCCAGAAAAATCTCGTTTTTCTTTTTACTTCCTTTGAAAGTGACAGTTATATAGCACGTTTTATGCACCCTGATAAGATTGCCCGTTCGTGGCGCCTATTTAACGAATCTTTTAACGTCCAGAGTTTTCAATTCACGAGACGTTTAGAAAAAACAATTTTCTTGAAGTTTACTGCTAGAAGATGGCCTTCATCAATATTGTTGATAGTGTCATCATTCCACCAGGATTTGTTTGGCATTGATCATGAAAAATTCAGAGTTATTGTGCATCAATGTTAAAGCATGTATATTAATAATTTCTGATTGGGTTTCGTTTTCTTTAATCGATTCTTCAGGACATATTTTGGATTTCTCTACCTTAAAGAGGACTTTTAATTTTCAAACCCTTTAGTTTAAAATTGAAAAAGTTCTCTTAAAAGTAGAAGAAATTTTGAAGACTGTCCTGATAGGCTGTAGGAGAAGGTCGGTAATCACCTTCTGGGTCCAGACATCATTTTAGAGCTTGGCCGATTAAGATTCCAAAATTTTGATTTGTCCATTTTTTTCCCCGACCCAGATTCGTCCATTTCGAATTTTATCTAAAAATTAAAAAGATCGCTTTTAATGAATATATATATTATGAACTATGATATAAACATGCCAGAAATATAAAGTCTCGCCCTTCCCCATAATGATTTTCTCTATTTTTTAGATCTTTTTTTGAAATGATAAATTTGGTGGGTCAAATTTCTCAAAAATTACGGTCCCTGATTCGCTACCGGTTGGTGATTCGTTTTTTTTGTTGAGAATCGTTTTCCATCGACCAAAAGGATCCGACTTGAGACAACTGACGATTGTCTGTTTTTATTTAAAAACATTTTTGGTGTTAAGGTGGTAGTGCCCCAGTACAACAGGGTTGCCCAATATCGCCGAAATTTTCGGGCGAAAAAAAACTCTCGGCGATATTGGGACCCTATTTCAATCATACAAATTTAATATAAGTAGTGAAGTCACGAATCTGTCATATTACAAAACCCCTCAACTTTACTACTCACACTTCGTGCGATTGCATGTTTTTTGAGATGTGCCCGAAATTCTATAAATTAAATCTTCTGTTTTTAAAATTTTTAAACTAATTTCACCCGGAACAATTGCAGATACACCTTATGCACTGGAGTTTCATATAAAATAAATTTAATCCTGTATGAACTGTGAAATCCTTATAAAGATGAAATTGAACCAAATATACCACTTTGACGACATCTAGCGGAAGAACTAAATGGCGGGACATAATGGAGGACCGCGAGACTAGCACGAAAGTTTTTTTTGCAGACATTTAAAAACGATTTTAATCGTTAAGTATTTCTAAATAGATAACGAGTGGTCCTGGAACATATAAGCTCGTTTTGTAGCCTAATTAGTCCAAATCAAACCATTTTTTCTTATTTTTTAACAAAAGCTTATAATTAAAAAAATTCAGTACTCTCAGAAAAAAATTTAAAATTGGTTGGATTCGGACCAATTTTTATATACTATTCACTTAATATTTTTGCTTGGTTTCAGATATATCCCCTATTCACACTTTTGTAAATATCCCGGCCCTCCTACTTGAAAACACACTACGTTTCCTAATCAGAGCCGGGATATTTACAAAAGTTTGAATAAGGGATATATAAGAACTTAATCCGATGAGTCGTTTGCAAAAGCCGAATTATATAGATCTTGTCGCTTAAACAAGCTAATATGTTCCAGGAGCACACGATATAACACTTTCTTAATTTTATGTAGTGAATTTATGTTAACGATCATTAACAACATTTCAAGGTATTGTCCACTATGCCGGCAACGATGCTGGAAACATTGCCGTTTGGACACAACTTTGTTTGGGTCAGCCATTGGGATGGCTTGCATATTTCACCGACTGGTTCCTCTTCAGATAATTAAATATTATTTGCATTATTTATCTGACGATGTTGTAGCTTCTAACGATTCGATTCAAAGGTCTATTTACCCAAGCATATTTAATCCTATCAAATTCAAAGAATATTCTTTTTCGATTACCTTCGCCCTGCAAACTTCACTGGAAAATATATTTTGAGACACAATAAACCGGATATTATTTGGTAGTTTGGACTAAAATTTGCTTTTAGTGTTTCAAAGCAGAATATACTATTTGTCTAACCTGATTGGATCTTGAAAATTAGGGTTAGCTCTATAGCTCGTGTTCGAATCCCACCACTGTTGTCTAAGTGATTGCCTTAGTGATAATGCACCAATCAATTTTGGCGCTCCCAATATCAAGCACCCTTGTTTATCATCATACCCAAAATAGTCATTTAGAAAACATTGGTGGGATTTGAACACGCGCTATAGCCTATAGAGATACCCCCTCAAGATCCTCTTAGGTTTGATAGTCTGAAGAATATAAATTTTTGATTATGATTCCAGATTCACCTTTGAACCGAATCATGCAACCAAATACTTGACACTCAAAATAAGTTAAAATAGTAGGGTAGTGCTTTACCAAATATTCATATCTATAGCTCCCTCGCCTACATTTTTTTTGACTAGTCCGTTCCATAAACTTATTGTGTCTTTTATAAGCTTAAAAATTATAAAATTTGGGGTTTTTATTATACACGGTTCAGGCTTGTCTTTGCAATTTACAAACTTTTTTCAATTGAAAAAATTTAATTATATGATATATCCTTTTCGCACGCAAAGTGAATCGTGAAAATGATGGTGATCTCAATATCACGTGTTCGAATCCAACTATTGTTAAATCTCACACAATTTTATTGGTAAGGGATTGATTAACTAATATTACATACCAATCAATTTTGGCGCTCTAAATATCAAGCACCCAATTGTTATACTCAGGACAATCACTAAGACAACAAGAGTGGGATTCTAACACGCGCTATAGCCCTTAGAGATCGCCATCATTTTCAAGATTCATTTTGGTTGGACAAAATATATTCACAGAAATCAATTGACCAACGTGAAATTGTTATCGGAAAAGGATGACAGATTTTTTTGAAATAAAATCTTATGTTATACATAGCAAAATATTGTAATATTATTATTATTGCACCGTTCAAAAAATACAATGAAAAGTTAATTGTAAATTATTTTTCAACGCTCTCAGGCACAGAGCTATAGAAAATGGCATTATTTTTTTGACAAGGCCGGAAAAGACAAAAATAACAAAACAAAAGTGAAAGGTTCAAATCGTCCATAGAGTTAGCCATTAGTTTTTGAATAATGAAAATAAATTTTTTTATGATGAGTCGTTCGTTATATATTTTATTTTACTTTATTTCATGATTTTTCGTGAAAATCTTAAAACACCGAAAGTCACTATTTCGGGCAAAATAATTTATGTAAAAATACTGAAAAGGTTTGAAAAAGACGTATATCCTTTTCCCAATGAAACTCCATCTCAAAAACGTTTACTATCTCTATATCGCGTGTTGGAATCACACTAATGTTGTCTTACTGATTGTCTTGAGTGTGATTTTAGGCAAGAATGCTTGATATTGAGACCGCCAAATTTGAGTGTGTAATAACTCAAGCAATCACTAAGACAATCACTTATAGAAAATCAGTGGAATTCGAACACGCGCTTTAGAGATAGTAAACGTTTCTGAGATGGAGTTTCGTCGGGACAAAGATATTTTGCTTTCGTCTATAAGCCGAACTTTTGGTCGTAAGATATTCTTGAAAATAGTTTAATTAGCGGGAGATTATTCGTTGATTTCGACTAAAAGCTGGACCTGTAATGATAGTTTTAAGTATTTTTCTAACCATTCTTCATTTGTACACGTTTATTAATACAAATTATCCCTCAGTTATATCAGTCTTTTTCAGTGTTAGAAATAGGTTGTTCTGTATACGAGTCATCGAGTACGATGTCAGTTGACTTTTCTTCAGATAATGATTCTGTCGGAATAGGTTCAGATTTCTTTTGATTTGGGTCTCTCTTCGGGTGAGGTGTCTTTTTCCGTTGCATTTTGGACTTTTTCTAATAATATTCAAATTATCAATAAAGTAATGTTAAAAGCCTATAAATTACAGCGGCATGCCCCATATCGCCGAAGTTACGTCTGCGTTGGAGCTTTTTATAACATATAACTTTGACTGCGTCATGAATGACGTCATATTTCAATATTGAATTTCCAAAATACCTTTTTTTAATTTGCATTTGATTGCCTTTTGTGGTTAGCGAAATTCAACAAATTTTGTCATTTCACTTCATTTGAACCCACTGTAAACCTCCTTATATAATTATTTACAAAATTTCAAATTATGACGTCTTTCCGAACCCAAACCATTTTTTTTGGTTCTGAAAAAAAATAAAGTTCTGTTCCCATATCGCCGAAAGTGCCGATATCGCTGAAAATGCCCAATATTGCGGAATTTTCGAAAAAACTTTTGGCGATATTGCGAATTATGGCGAATATGGCGATATTGCCATTGCCAATTTCATATTGGGCCTTGTCCTGTACAGGCTTTAACTGAAAATAACGATTGATTAACAATAATCATGTCAATCATTTTGCATATCGATAAAAATCCTTAATGGTGCGCAATGGCGCCTGAAAAATTGTACCACTAAAAATGATGCCCAAAAATTCAAACAATATATTGACGCAAATCTGCACATTCTTGTTACTGAGTCGGATAAATCGAAAAACATAAATATTTCTGACATTCTAGATTTATGCCAAGTTCACATTTATGTTTTTCATTTCAAAATCTTTACTTTGAGAATGTTGTAATAAACGAAACTAGTCAATAAATTAAATTTATTTTATGTAAAACTATAAATATAATGCCTCGCTCGGACTATTTGAAAAAATTTGATGATATTTTTGAACCTGATAAATTTAAAAAATTAAAAAAAATTAAATCCGATCTTATAAACAAAGACTTAGCTGATTACAGAATAATGGCAAATAAATTTAAAAATCATTTAAGTCATAAACAAGGATATTCAATAAATCCCCGAAAATCACTAAAAAGAGGATGCGGGATACCAAAAATCATAACCAGGTATCCCAATCGGGCCAATGGTATCGAGTATTAATAGTATGACCGTAGGCGGGGTACAATTTTTGCATAATTTAATTTCTCCCATTGTTAAAAAATTTAAACACTCTTTAAACTCAACTTAATATTTTAAACAAAAATTTACAAAAATTCGAAAATTGGATAATGAAGATTTTGAAGTAGTGAGCTATGATTGTGTCTCCTTATAAACTTCAGTTGATTTAAATTTAGTTGGTTATAAAATAATCAGCACTATTTACGAAAATGAAGATAATTTTTTTCCAAAAACCTCGAAAACGGTCACAATAAAAAAACTTCAAATAATTGAGAAACCACCTTCTGAATTTTTGCTCAGAAAATTTCTTGATGCTATTTGTACAAAATACAATTCATTTCAAACACTGAAGGGTTTTTATCGTCAGATTCAAGGATGTTCAATGGGCAGTAAACTGTGCCCAAGTCTAGCAAACATATTTTGCGATTTATTTGAAACCAATATAATAGACCCAGAAATCAAAAATGGTACCTTGAAGTTCTACTTTAGATATGTGGACGACATGGTGTGTATTATACGGAAAAATCACAAAAATGTGTTGCTTGAAAAATTTAATAAATTCAATTTGAAATTCACTATGAATTCGATGGAAATAATGAGTCAGTTTACATAGACACAAAAATTATTAACAGTAGTGGTAACTTGAATCTTGAAATGTACAGAAAGCCCCAATCGCCCGAAAATTTACTAATCGTTCGAAACGGAGTTTCACCAAAAAGCTATAAAATATCATCACTAGTGAGTGAACTTTACGGATGCAATAACACTAAATCTATCCCGGAAGCATCAAATAGGGCCCTTAAATTAATGACACAAAAAATATTTTTCTAAAACATAAATACCCTCTTTAACTAATTAATCAGAAAATTTCAGACCTTGAAAATAGAAAATTTCCACCTTCACAATCGAAAGCAAGGCGAAATGAAGAATTAACAAATACCAAAAACACCAATTTCACAGTTAGCCTTCCGTTCACTAGCTTTCGATTTTCAATAATTGGCAGTAAAATTAAAATAATTATATTCCAATGTACTCCTCATTATAAATTAAATGTAGTTTTTCCCACATTTAATCTCACTCTCATTATTTTACCTAGGCTGAAACCAGAAAAATCATGCTATTTTGATAATGATCTAATTTATGATTATTTATGTCCCTGTAAAGTCACATATATAGGTGAAACTCAACAACTTTTACAACATCGTCGTAATAAAAATGGTGTTTCACATCTACATCTTTTCCGAAATATATTGAAAAATTTGAAAATAAATATAGTGTTGAACCAGACAACGCAGCAAAGTCTATCCAACGGAAGTTTTTCAAAAGCGATTTCTTAGTCGCAGTATAAAATATGCATTTTCAAAGCTTCCGAAAAAACTTTCGAGGGACTGCTTCCAACACTTAAAAAACCGTCTCTGAATATACAGGTTCGACATAAATCCCTAACAAAAATGCACCTTTATATTTTGAAATTGTAATTTTGCTAATTATTGAAACTCGATTTCGCGCTAAAAAAAGTCAACTTTCGATTCCTGTTCATCAAAATCTCTTACACGGATAATGGCTGTTTAGCCGAAACGTCGAATAAAAACAATCTTTGATTAAATAAAATGTAATCATTTTTAACATATGCCTCTTTTTTATTCATCGAAAACGAATGCAAAACCTGCTCATTTTAATTTTTTTCGATGAAATCAACCAATTATTCAAAAATTTTGAATTCTTTATGACTATTCAAAATGAAGGTGAACCTATATATTTTCTGATTAAAGTATTTTTTTCGATTGAGCCTTAATTTAAGCTCCAGATTAGTATTTATAGTGAACTATTCAAAAACTACAACTTGGTTTAGGAATGAAACCGCCATAACAGCGCCATCAAGAGTTCAAACAACAAATTTTGACCAAAATTTTCAGCGAAAAAACTACCCAAACTATTCCAAACTTTTCGTAAGGAGTATACATTTTTGGTAGACTTTTTTTCTCCTATCTTTTGCTAAGAGAAAGGCGTAGGCGAAAAAAGTCTACCAATGTGAATAAAAAACTGGTGCTATAAAAAGTAGCATGTTCGAAAAATACAAAGTTCGAATTTCATTGTTAACGTAATGATCGGCCAGAAATGCTTTTCTATGAGTATTTATGGTTTTCAATATTAATTTTTAATACTTTAAATAATAATTTTTTACCACGGCAAATGTTTTAACACTCGGGATCCCAATCAAATCCCGATCCCGCCCGGTCCCGACCTAAGTCGAAATTTACAATCCCGATCCCGACTCAGGTCGGGATATCCCGATTCCGACTCGGGCTCCCGATCCCGTTTTAGAACACTGCCATAAACCAACCGCTTTCAATGCAAAAATATAATGGAATAATGAAATATTTCGTAAATTTGTATTTAACCTAGAGTGCTGATTTCCGCCTACGCACTTTTCATATCAAAAGATACTCATTTTTAGAAATGATTTTAAATGTCAATTCATGCAATACGTACTTACCACAAACTTTACCTTTTTACTTTTTGGTTCTTCGCCCTTTGAAAAGCATGCTCCCATTTTCTGAATTAAACTGATGAAAATATGATTAAAAAAAACAATTTTTGCACGGAGATTTCAAACTCATTTTTATTCATATGTGGATTTTAAATAATCATGAAGCTTTATTTTAATTATTTCGCATATTTTTTACTTATGTGTCAGCAGTTAACGTAGCGTCACGCTGCAAGCGTGTCCAACCATTTATTTTTGATCAAAATCGACTAGTTTGGTTTAAATTTTCACATTCTGGGCTGTTCAAAACTTTTTCAAAATTGTACAGATTTATGTTGTCTTGGTGACTGTCTTGAGCAGGCTTCCAAAAAAGCCATCCCTTTGGCGATTTTCCATCCCTATCCCCATATTTTTCCTATGTTTTGCTATAAAGAGGGATAGAAAAGGGGATAAAAGCCATCATAAAAAGATTAATTGATCCAAAAAAGTTTTATGGATTAAAAAAATTAATTTTTGTAAATTTCCTATAAGGACGTTTTTCAGCATTGAATTTTTATGATATAAACTTAAAATTTGAAAACGTCAAATTTGTTCAATTTTTGATTTTTTGATCAGTTAACTAAGGTAATTTGATCAGTAATTTTTTTGTATGAATAAAACTTTTTTTGATCAATTAAGATTTTTGATCAATTAATACCACCTCTGTTTTGAGTGATAAAGTATGCAAATTCAAAATCTTCGGACAAAAAAAAATATAAAAAATTATTAATTACTAGAATTTAGGTTTTTCCAAATAAAATTACAAACTTACAAATAACTCCAAAGACGATCTTTACGTTTTTCTGAAATGTGTTGTCTTCTACTTGTCTGACTGAACCAAACTTCTGAAGTAGAAAAAAATAGTAATTTGTCTTCATGAGGGATGACAAGCTCTTTTCTATTGAAGAAAAATGAGAATAATTAAGCTATTCTAAATCTTAATTACCGTTGGCACTAACAAACATGTCTGAATTACTGNATCAAAATCGACCAGTTTGGTTTGAATTTTCACATTCTGGTGACTGTCTTGAGCAGGCTTCCAAAAAAGCCATCCCTTTGGCGATTTTCCATCCCTATCTCCAAATTTTTCCTATGTTTTGCTATAAAGAGGGATAGAAAAGGGGATAAAAGCCATCATAAAAAGATTAATTGATCCAAAAAAGTTTTATGGATTAAAAAAAATTGATCAAATTTTTGTAAATTTCCTATAGGGAGGTTTTTCAGCATTGAATTTTTATGATATAAACTTAAAATTTGAAAAAGTCAAATTTGTTCAATTTTTGATTTTTTGATCAGTTAACTAAAATTATTTGATCAGTCATTTTTTTGTATGAATAAAAATTTTTTTGATCAATTAAGATTTTTGATCAATTAATACCACCTCTGTTTTGAGTGGTAAAGTATGCAAGTTCAAAATATTCAGACAAAAAAAAATTATAAAAAATTATTAATTACTAGAATTTAGGTTTTTCAAAATAAAATTATAAACTTACGAATAACTCCAAAGACGATGTTTACGTTTTTCTGAAATGTGTTGTCTTCTACTTGTCTGACTGAACCAAACTTCTGAAGTAAAAAAAAATAGTAATTTGTCTTCATGAGGGATGACAAGCTCTTTTCTATTGAAGAAAAATGAGAATAATTAAGCTATTCTAAATCTTAATTACCGTTGGCACTCACAACCATGTCTGAATAACTGTAGATTTTGACTGTGAAAATTAAACTTCAGATTATAGGCTATAATAAACGCCATGACGTTGTTTAGAACCTCTCTTAGTGTGTTAGATGTGGGCTACGCCCAAGTTAGGGGGAAACTCCCTAAAACCCCCAAAATTGTATGGTTGTTTAGGAGGTTATATTTTATTTGGGCACAACTATATGGAGGGAGACCCCCCAAACCCCCCTTAGTTCGATGTTTTCTCTTCTAATTGTCTGATTGAACCAAACTTTTGAAGTGAAAAACATTACTAATTTGTCTTCATGAGGGATGACAAGCTCTTTTCTATTGAAGAAAACTAAGAATAATTAAGAGATTTATAATCTTAATTACCGTTGGCACTAACAGCCATGTCTGATTTACTGTAGATTTTGACTGTTAAAATTAAACTTAAATGTGGTCGTCACGTGATCAAAATATATCGATTTTTCGTCATTTTCAGTATTTAATTATTTTAAAAAAATGCCGCACCGTAGTTTTGTGGTCAACGCCACTTATTAATGAAATTGACACATTTTTTTAAAAAAAATAAAAAATTTGAAAATTTTAATTTTGGCTCAAAGATTCGAATAAAAACGTCCTCTTTGGGCAAAAATACGATTTTCCAAAAATTTTTAATTTTTTAGGAAAAATATAAATTTTTGGATTAAAATATTCCTTTCAAAATACGCGCAATAAAATTTTCACAAACAAGTAATATGTGAAAAATGAGCCTTAAACCCTTGTGAGCACAAGACCACAATTGTGCCAGCATACCTAAAATCATCGAAAAAAGACAAAAACTGGATGGAGAAATATTTTCTTTCAAATACATTATAAAGAATTCAGATTCGGTTTCAAGAAAATAATTGAATTTTTCTTCGAATGTGTTGTTCCGGCATTACAAAGAGTTGATTTATCAGGATTTTGAGCCTATGTTTCACTTCCGTAAAAATTATTTTGGAACTGCACATACAAACCAAATGTTAGATTAGCCAGTTTTTAGGAAAGTGTTTTGTGCATGCATAACAGTTAAAATAAAAATTTATTGGTATCTAGGCGCAGAAATTTTTCTTAGGAAGTGAAATATCTGAATTTTCAACTTCAAGTATCCCATGAAAAAATTTAGTTATTATAAAATGATCGATTTTGGCCGAAATTCGATTGGTCGAAACTCTAGCTATAATGAACTATGAGGGGCGAAAAGACTCAGTGAAGACATGTAAACTTTGAACCTGCTTTCGACTCACAAACCCTAGCGTTTCTTCATTTCACCCTTTGATCGTCCCGCGTCGTAGACGTGAATACCCTCAAAAAGTGTGCGCTGTGATTGGTCAGCGATGAACCAGAAACGATGGCTGGTTTTTTAAAACGAGCCATCGTTCATAACCGAAAAATGGACATACTGTATAAAAAAGTGTAGGTTGGGACGATGTCTAGATTATTGTTAAAAACTGCTTGAATATGACACATTCGACGGAACTTTATAAAAAGTTTGATTGGCGAAAATTTAATGAGTCAAATTTAATAAGAACAACAGTTGGGAGCCCAATATCACCGAAAGTTTTTTTGCGAAAAAAAATCAGCGATATGGGGAATTTTTGGCTATATTGGCACTTTCGATATGGGGACAAAATAAAGTTTTTCGTTTACAAATTGACAAAGCGTAGGCTTTCAAAATGACGACATAATTTGAATTTTTTTTCAATTTAATAAGGCGTTTAAAATGTGTTTTAAATGAAGTAAATCACCAAAATGCGTAGAATTAACTGCCACACCAACCGCAAATAATTAAATATTCAAAAAATTGCATTGCGAAGGTTCAACCTTTCGAAAAGTATGTCATTCATGAGTCATGAGTTCATGACCACCGAAAGAAATTTGTTATTTAAACCTTAGGCGCCCACGCAATTCGTCAATATTGGTCTATTATAGCACTGGAAGTATTTAAGCTTAAAATCGTGAAATTGCGTTGTTTTTTTGCGTTCAATATGGGACTTGACGATTTGAAATAAGGAATTTCAAAACTCAAAAATGGGTTTGGATGTTTTTAACCCCCTCACACCCTTTGACTATCTAAAAGCAAAAAAAATTTCGGGAGCCAAACGGCGCAGAAATAACATCGTCACAGACCTACAATTCAAATATGTCCTAGAGTTCGCAATTTTATTTCCAAAAATATTGTTGAAAATTTTATTCCGATGAAGCCGTTTCAAAGTTATTTTTTCCTACTTTTTTTTAGTATTTTTGTCAAAACTTGTCTTTAAAATTTAATTGTGTGAAAACATACATGTTATTCAAAATTCTGAGAAAGCAAGTTTAGGAAGTATTTAAGGATTCTTTTGAATAAGTCTCCATTATTTATCTCAGTCTCTATACGAAGAATAATTTTTTCACAAGTGGATTTTGATGAACTCAAAAGAATAAAAAAAAATATTGTTTCAAAAAGATTATCTTTCAATGAACCCTTGAACGGCAATTTACCCCAAAATAAGCGACAAAGACAAATCGAATCTTAAATATAGAACATAGTGTGTACTGATTTTGAGTTTCAGCTGATTAGCAATATTTTTCACATTTTACTGCATATATTTCGACGCGGCGCATATGATATTTATATATGCGATCATAGGATGTATCATTATTTCAAGTGATGTCATGACCAGCGTTGTGTTAGAGTAGCTGAGAGTGTTTCACTTCTAGAATTTAGTACTTAGTGAGAGTGTCGTTGTAAAAAATGTATGTTTGTCAAGAAATGATCTATAGTGTGAGTGAACCTCTCTTTTCTCTCCCAGTTATCTAGTTTACAAACTTCGAAATTAAAAAATTTACGTGTTGTTCTCTCAATTTATCCTTGATCTCAATCAGTGAAAAATAAGTAAATTGATATCATTCCAGTTTTCCCGTGATAAGCGCTCAAAGTATTGCCTTTACATAGGCTTTTGGTGTGAGGCGGAAGTTCTCGTTTCTGGGTGTGAGGAGGTTAAGCTTTCTTGTAGAGAATTTTTTTCTGGTCATTTTCAGACGTAGGATTTTTTTTGTCCTTCAAAAATTTTCTAAAAAAATTGATTTTTCGGTCAATTTTTCGAGTTTTTACAGGTAGTCCCAAACCCGGGTCTGAAGAAGCCGTATGCAAAGCTAGAAGGCTGATTTTTTGGCCAGTGAAAATAAAGCGTTTTTTAGTTACCGATTTTTTTGCTTTAGGGTCGACGACTAATATTTGACCTCAAATAACCCGTCAAAGTTCAAAGTCAATTGGATAGACTTGCAAGTACCCTTAAAAGAACCCGAAGGATCGGTTTTCTGCTGAGCGTATTATAAACTATGGGTATATTATATACCGTAAGGTCGCCAGAGTGCAAAAACTGGTAAACACTCAAGGTCAATCTTCAGTCCAGTTTTGGCTCTCTAGCAACGTAACGGTATTTAAATTACCCATAGTTTCTAATACGCTCATCAGAAAGTTGTCCATCCCGGTTCTTTTGAGGATACTTGCAAGTCTATCCGATGAACTTGAACTTTGACGGGTTATTTTAGGTCAAATATTGGTTGTCGACCCTCAAGCAAAAAAATGGGTAACCGAAAAACGCTTAATTTTCACTGGTCGATAATCAGCGTTCTGGTTTTGCATACGGCTTCTCCAGAGCCTGGTTGGGGACTACCTGTAAAATGTCGGAAAATTGAACAAAAATCAATTTTTTTTGAAAATTTTTGAAGAACAAAAAAAATCCTGGCTCTTAAAATGACTAAAAAATTTTTTTTTACAAGATAGCTTAAATGCATCCAAACCCATTTTTGAGTTTTGAAATTTCTTATTTCAAATCGTTCTTCCGCCTGAAGCTGATAAAATTGTTCATGATGGTTTTTCTCTTGTTAACAATTTAAAATAACAAAAAAATATGTTCTTTTAATTTTAATTTTGTCATTTTAAAGTTTGTGAAATCGATGTTTTTGTATTTTTTTGCCTACATTATATATTTGAAAGCAGGGTTCGGCATAACTTGGTCGGATAGGATCGAACTTGAACAGATCGGATTTTTTTTCGATCCGATCAGGTTTTTGTTTACCTCCGATCCGACCAAGTTCGATCCGATCAAGTTTTTGTAAACTGCGATCCGATCATGTTTGATCTGATCAAGTTTTAAAAATATGCGATCCGATCAAGTTTTTGAAATCTGCGATCCGATCAAGTTCGATCCGATCA
>SCLH01000117.1:25096-35720 GCA_004367855.1 Oikopleura vanhoeffeni
GACGATTAACTCGGTAGACTTTGACATGGAATCTGTTACCAGACTCGTTATTTTAGCCAACTAGTTGGCCTCACTTTTAAATCGGCGATATTAGCAAGTTTCATTATCAACTTATTTCTTTCAAATAGCTTAAAATAATTATTCAGGGGGACCAATTTTGTATATACAATTGAAATAACAATAAAATTTTAAAACGAATTTCAAGGCATTAATGAAGATAAGAAAACAAAAGTTTGCGAAATTCACTATGGACTCGACTATAAAAAGCTGCACAATAATGAGATGAAATAAACCTTAATTTATATTTGCAGATTACTTTTTATAAAACTTCAAATCGATTTTCTAGCAGTGTGTCTAAAAATAATTATAATGTTTCTTGCAATTTCTCGAGTGAAAGACTCTAAAATTATTCTTCCAATAATTATTAATGTGGGACAATGCGAGACATATGTGCCCACTACGCACGTAGGCGAACCCTTCATAGATTTTCAATGTGATAATTTATCGGAATTCTTGATTTCTTAGAAATGCTCTAGTCTAACCGGGAGGCCAATGTTCCAAATAATACAACAGAAATCTTGAAATTAAAAAAAAAAATCAATCGGCTTAATTATTTGATTAATCAAAACCATCATGTACCGATACAAGAGGTAATTTAGAAAAGTTTCTCAATTACATAAAAAAACATCTGGGGATGAACTTCAGACGCTTTTAAACTTTCTTCGCATTACACTAATGTCCACCGAATAAATCGGCTGACCCGGAATAATTCCAAAATAAAGGTTAATAATGTATAAATAAATCCTTATTTCTGAAAAATAAGATCACGTGACTGTCTTGAAAATATTATATGCTTCATAACTCTTAAAATTGGTGTTTAGTGCCCCAAAAAAATTTTTCGGCGTCATTTGATCACTATTTGTTACTTTCAACCAAACCACTATTTTCTCATTTGAAGGTCACTGATCGCTTAAGTGGACTTGCGTGTAATGGAAAAAAGTCTTAAAAAACTCTTAGGAACCATCACTTCTTTCAAAATTGATCTTAAGCAATTTTTGGGAAAAAACAGTACTCTCTTACACCTTATTCCTCAATATTACGGTCACGTTGATCAGTTTTCGGGGCTATATGGTTGTAAATGAAAAAAGTCTTAGATTTTTTGTTGATCAACGATATTGAAGGTTGATGGTTGTTGTTGATGGATTGATGGTGAATTTTTGCGAGGATAAGATTATTAGGAGTACTGTAAATACAGGTGGTGGAAAATTTTCAAAAGATGAAGAAAAAACGCAACAAACGTCATTTGTTCAAGTTCTATTCGATAACTTGTTAATTTTGATCCTTTGGTCGTTAATGATTTAAGCGTGTCTAAGAGGGCTGTATAATGTCGTTGTGCCGGCAAATAGTGGTAAAATGAGTCTACGAGTTAAATTTCGCCTGGCTTTGGGTCTCAATGTTTTATAAGCGTCAATGGTGTCATATTATGTGCAGATGGAATAGAATTGAGCTAAATTAAAATAGAAAGTTCAATATTGAGCAAGTCTCAATATTGTGCAACTTCAGAGAGTTAATTCAAAAAAAAGTGCGTGAGAAATGCTCACCTTTAGGTTAACTATCTCAAATAAACTTAATAAGGTTTTTTTATAAATTTAATCCAATTTTTCACGACCGTAATTAATATCCGTTATCTTTGCAGCAAGCAGTTTTTTAGCCAAGAAAATTAATGTATGTTAACGTAGCAAAGTTTTTGATAATTACTGTTTTGTTATTGATTTAATTAACATAATTTAAATTATATTTTGAACCTTTAAGTTTTAACTACAGAGAACCGCTGGCAATTTCATCAAAGGTCACATTGGATCGTATCACGAATATATAAGGAGGTGGTTGCTATTTTGACAGATACGGATATCGGATATGGCTCTTGATGAAAAACTTTTTACTGGGGTTATTATTTTCTCAACTATAGCCATCAAATGATTGTTATAATTCCAGAATTTTGAGCTACAGGAATTTCGAATCATTGCCTTTTAACGATAAATTTTGAGTCGATTTAACTTTCCGAATTTCGACAAATTATGAAAAATTTTGAAAAATTCCGCGAACAATTATCAAAAAAAAATGCCTCATTTTGATAGTTCAATATTTTTTTGATTTATCTTGTTTCAAATAAAAAGAAAAAAGTCTTCAATAATGGCTACTTTTAACTTTTTCGCTGTTAGGTGACCACATATTCTTTATATGCTATTTTGGAAAATCCACGTTGACACTTTTTTGAGATTTTGGTTCGAACTTTTTGGAAATATTTTTCGAAATTTCCCTTTTTCTGGTTCAAAATTTTTGCAAACAAATTTTTGGGATCCTTAGACTGAAAAATATTAGGATGTTACTTTCACTATACTTTAAACATGCCACATTTTAGATTTCATCGCTCCTTGTTTATACTCTGATCATTTACTTTTTTGAATTGAAAATACGGTTTTGCGCGAAAATATACTTATAGCCCCTCTTTTAATCAAAATTTAATAAAAAAATCTTCACCGAGACTCGCCAATGAGTAAGCCGAACCCATCCATCACGTAAATTTTAATAAATTTTTAACTTCATGAAAATAAATATTTTTTTTCGATGATGCTGAAACTTTTTCGTGTTTTTTTTTAGTCTTTTTAGGAATTTCTATTTTCGCTTTTGACGCTAGAATCATATTGAAATTAAATTATATAAATTTTCTGATGTTGGCCGAGACCATATTGTTTAGAAGCTTCTTTCTTAATTAAAAATAAATTTCAATGTAATTATAATCACTAAAGTTAGCAAAACGCGCGGTTTTTTAGTGAGTTTTTTTCAAAGACACAATTCTATAAAAGGTAAAAATAATCGATCTGAAAAACCAGCTTATTACAAAGTGACGCTAAAAAGTGGCACTCGTTTGAAGATACTTTTTATTCGAATTATGAAGCGGCAAAAAGTTTCTTCATGAAGAAAAAAAATTGAAAACAGTGCAATCTGCCAATGGGCCCGAGGCCCTTCACCCTTGTGAGCATGATAAAAGTTCACGCCAACGCAACCAGAAGCACAATTGTGGCTCTTCTTTGAATGTTGTTTACAGAAAGCTTAAGGAGCAGTTGGAAATATTGAAATTTTCTGCATTAAGAAGTTTGAGAGTAAATATTTTCGCATCCAATTTTTATTCTAGAATTTCAATCATTAGTTCTAGAAAATATAGTGAGAAAAGCAAGGCTATTACCCATATCAGTGATACACGGTCACAGTTCGTCCTTACACAAGTTGACCTTTCCGTCGGACAACATGGACAAGATCTGGCCTACGGTCATCGTTCTTGTCCGCTTTCGCATTATAGTATCTCACACATCAGAAATTAATTTATAATAAGACAAAAATTGAGTGGAAAAACCTTCATGATTTCGATTAAGAATCGTTATATTTTTTTCCCAATAAAAGCAGATTATTCACTTTGTTCATTATTTTAAGTTTATATGGTGATGAAGTTACAACTGTTGACAGACTTTTATAGCTTAAATATCACTATTTAATTAATTTAATTATTTTATGTGCATACTTGCAAGTTTGAAAATTCTAGAAAATTTCCACTTCCGAAAAAATCTCTGCCCCTAGATACCAAAAATTTTTTATTTAAACTGTTTGCATGCACGAAACGCTTCTCCTAAAAACTTGGCTAGTCTCACATTTGTTATTTATGTCTAGTTCTTACAATCAATTTTTCAGAAGGTGAACATAGAGCGAAAAAATCCTTAGTTAAATAACTCCCCTAATCTGGAACCAAAATCTCGGGAAAAAAAATTCAATTATCTTCGGCAACCAAATCAAAAATTTAATAATGTGTTAAAAAGAAAGGTTCTACGACCCCGTTTTTGCCGTTTATTGAATTGATTTATAGGTATGCTAGAGCCAAAACAAAACTTGAAATGGCATACAATGGTTATAAGGTTGAAGGGGGCGGTGGCATTTTTGACAGGGGAATTACGGACAATCGGCGCTCTGTCGATGAAAACTTTTTACATGGCGGCCTCTATATATTTTCCTCAAATACAATCCAACAGTAATGTTTTCATACTCCAGTCAACTTTTGTAACTAAGCAAATTTTAATAATGTCTTTTTTAATAAAATTTTTGAAGTCTAAATAAATTTCCTAATTCTACAAATTATTTGATTTATATTCTAATAAAAAATCATTAAATAATGTAGCTCTCCCATTAAACTAAAATTCAGACCATTTTCCGGTCCTACAAATCTTCAAAACTTCGATATAACTAGATCTGTTTTCTCTTGAAAAACCTGAGGACTTCGTATTTAACCCGTAACAGAATCGTTGTGGCATTTCTAATAAGTAACCGTTTTAACGTTGTTATTTATAAGTTACTGTTTAATAAACAGAATCATGTAGAGGATCCTGAGCCACGCTTAAATTTAAGTATTTTGCAAGGTACAAAAAGCATGCAGATGCGTTTTGTAACACCTAATAAGAACTTTCTAGGAATTAAGTTAAAAAATTAAAAAACTGTGCAAAAATGCAAAGAGCGACCCCACACCTTACCCAATAAAACTCAGCCAAATTTTCAAATAATTATTTTTCAAGCGTACAGGCAACAGCATATGCCTTGGTACCCAAACAAAAACTTTTTTAGAATGCAGTTAAATAATAATCACACATTCCGTTCTGCAAACAAGTGAAATTTTTGTATTTCAGACCCATTGTAATGATAGCTTTAAAAATCTTTGGGTCAAAATTTTAACTTTATTTCTACGCGTAAAATTTCAGAAAAAGTCAAAAAATCTCAAATTCTTACCGTCATTTTTATTTTTAACAATGGTTTTGTTTAATTCTATCAAAAATTACAACAAGAATCTTTGAAAAATACTCTCGCAACCAAAACTAAATTATGAACTTGAAACATACACACATTTTAAAATAAACAATTTTGGTCAAAAACTTAACCAATTTCATGCCCATCTCTATCAAAAACTTTTTTGTACATTTTAAGCACTTTTTCTGGTTCTTAAAATATTCTTTCGAAACGATAAAGTGCAAAAGTAGGGTAACTTATTTTTAAGTCGCATAACCAAAAAGTTACATACTCAATTATTCGATCAAACAATAATAGAAAGAACTAAAAAACTCAAATTTTTTCATTTTTAATTTCTTGACACCCGTTCCGCTACCTCGATCCAAAAAATTTCTTTCCAATTTTTATTGTGTATATCTTCTCGATTAAATAAACAAAAAAAATTGCTCAAAGAATTCAGAGCGAAAAATGATAAGAAAACTAAAAAAAAAATTCAAAAATATGTTTTTTCATTATGACCCCCCGTCCCTACAATCGAATTTCTCAAAATAAAATTCAGAAAATGTTTTTTCAGACTGCAATCTTAAAAAATATTAGCACTAACTAAATACAAGCGCCTATTTTTTAAGTGAAAAACTGTATTCCGTCAATTCACACGATTTTTTCTTCAATTTGACCAAAAATAACCTTTTTCATATAAATTTTCATATTATCAAAAAATGCCTTATTTTTCGTTCAAACTTTTTTCACAGTATTTGTTTCAAATCAACGAAAAAAAACTCATCAACGAATGAAAAATTTGGTTTCTCGGATATTTCAAAAAATCGATGGAGAAATTTTCTCGACCAAAAAAATTATCGATGAAAATGGTAAACCTCAGAAATCTCTACCGGGTCTCTTTGGCGGACACTGCTCAAATAGTTGAGAATTCTCTGACTTATACCCAAAGAACCTCTTGGCAGTTATTGTGAAGCCATTGCCTTTAGATTTGCGCAAATGCTTTTTATTTTGTAAAATATATTTTTTCTACCGTATGTTTAAACCAATTTAAAATGCAAATTCTATTTAATCTCGAAGATTATTATGAACCATGATTAAAAACTATGCTTCAGGTATTCTGTCATTATGAGTGCTATCATTATGTTGTTAGGTAAATTCATATCTATTACGGTACTTGCTGGGGCTTTTATGCCACTTTTCTAGTCAACATTTTTATTTTATTCTGCTTTTGAAATCGACTCATTAGATTGAATTCTCAGATTTCTCAAACTGAGCACAAATATTTAAGGAAAAATATACAAAATAATGGGCTGAATCAAACCATAGTTTACAATTTTTCACAAAAACTGATAATTAACCAACGTCAGTAATCTCATAGAAAATCGAAAAATGGTCCGATTCGTGCTCAGTTTGAGCTATCGAAAAACGTAATCGCATGAGACGTTTTTAAAAGCCTAATTTTTCAAAAATTTTCGCTCGAAAAGTGGCATAAAAGCCCCAGCAAGTACTATTATAGATATGATAGCTTGTCAAATTTGAGTAGCGGCCAAAAAATAGAAGATTTTGCTCTTTACCAGGGATCGACAATGTCGATTCGACATGATGAAAAAACAAATTATATCGAATCGGATCCATGACGAGTAAATTTTTAACTTAATTGTATAAAATCAGGTCACTTGAAGTACAATTTCAAATGGATCGGATCGGTATCAACTTTTCCGGTACGATCAAATTAAGCTTAAATTGTTCATACTCTGGAAACGGTACGATTAAGTTTTAATCCTACGCTTTTCGGATTCGATCTAGTTTTATTTCCTCCTTTTGGATACGATACGATTTAGTCAAATTCTTACCCTTTTCGATAAGGAATACCATTTTCATCGATAATTATTTTTTCGTCGACTTTTTCCCTCTATATTTTGCTACAAAAATTGCGTGGGCGTTAAAATCTTTTTTATAAAATAATAAAAATGCATAAAATTTAAATATGGCCCATATTATATATAGGTGTGTTTATATCACAAACTTCGTCGGAAATACACTTTCATAATTCTATTGCATTTAATGCATAAATAAAAATTTCAAAACATTCAGAAATTATTCTGGAAATTTGCATTCAAAATAATTAATATTTTCCACCGACACATTTCTCTATAGTTAAAGATAAGAGTTTTAAAAAATGTTGACGAAAAATTTTTTCGATTAAAATAGTATACCCAGGGTATAATACCCTCTTTCGATACAGTCCAGTTTTAACATTTTCAACGCCGATCTTTGGTTGGGAGTCCCCCAACTTGGGACCGCGGTTTGTAGATGCCGATTTTTTAGTGATCACTATTTGACTAAAATGTCAAAATATAAAGTCTTAGCCTGAAGGTCTTTGTCCGTGATAGAGTTTTCCCTGATTAGGTGGTAAATTTAAGGTCGTAAAATTTTGCTACGAAAGTAATGAATGTGAGGTATACAGTATGTCACATTTTTGCTTTATTTTTTCCAATTTGCATAAATCTGAATTCCATTGTTTTGATTGGTTTTATCTGGAAAAGACGTAGGTATTTGCAAAAATTGATCGTTCTCAATGGCGGAGAGCAAGTTATGCAAATTGGAAAAAGAAAAGAAAAACGTGACAAACTGTACTATTTGCGTCGAGAATTTTTCCCCTATCTTTTGCTATGAAAATTGCGTAGGCGTTAAAACCTATTTTATAAACGAATAAAAATGTAAACAATTGAAATATGGGTGTGTTGATATCACAAACATTGTCAGAAATACACTTCGACGATTCGAAATAAGAAATTTCAAAACTCAAAAATGGGTATCGATTTTTGTAAGCTATCTTGTATAGAATTTTTTTTTGTCATTTTAAGACGTAGGATTTTTTTTTGTTTTGGATTTTTTTCGAAAAAAAACGGTTTAAAGGTGCGAAAAGTGACCTTTTAGTCCTCGGGTTCTCACGGGAGTTAAAATAGCGGTATCACAAATAAAGTAAACTGACTCGACAGTCAAGGGTTTTTCCAGGTGTAAATTTTTTTGCAACGTTTTCGAATGTACCGGCTGGTTAAAATTAACCGGTAAAGTATAGCTTCCGGTACTGGAAGTGACATTTCAATGATTTACATGTACCAAAAGATGCGCAATTATCGGTTTTCTGGAAACGGCATTATGAACTAGGAGTCATAAGTGACCGCAAGGTGGCGCTAGAAGGCAATTTATTGCATGGGAGAATATCACTTTAGGTTTTCACTCAGAATATAAATTCCTCTTTGGGGCCACCTTGCGGTCACTAATGACCGGTAGTTCATAATACCGGTTTAAGAAAATCGATAATTGCGCATCTTTTGGTACATGTAAATCATTGAAATATCACTTCCGGTACCGGAAGCTATACTTTACCGGTTAATTTTAACCAGCCGGTATACCGCGGTACATCCGATAACGTTGCCAAGAAATATACTCCTGGAAAAAACCCTTCGCTGTCGAGTTAACTTACTTTATTTGTTATATCGCTATTACAACTCTCGTGAGAACCCGAGGACTAAAAGGTCACTTTTCGCACCTTTAAACTGTTTTTTTTTGAAAAAATTTTAAAAACCAAAACATTTCCCGGGTCTTAAAATGACCGAAAAAAATTTTCTATAAGATAGCTTAAAATTATCGATACCCATTTTAGAGTTTTGAAGTTTCTTATTTCAATTTATATCTTTATTCTAAACAACGTTTCGCAGGATGCATTATCAAGTTTTTTGAAGGAAATAATGTTAGAGCGTTTCAAGACTTCAAAGATTTCAAAGTCTAGCTTTCTTATTTAAAATCGTCTTTCACAATTTTATTGTTGTCAAAGCGAAAATAAATTTTTCAAAACATTAAGAACATAGTCTAGAAATATTCAAAGAAATATAAAATCTTCCACCTACACATTTCTCTATAGTTAAAGATAGGCTTTTTTGAAACGAAAAATATTCCAGACGAATATAGTATACCTCATAAATGTTTATACCGAAATGTCCTTTTAAACGTCAATATAAATTTTGTGTACTGATCACTTTATACTTGTTTTCTTAATACATTTTTAAAGAGTTTAACGGACAGTCTAAACTTCTTTTTATAATTCAAAAAAATATGAGACAAAAATTTTCAAAAAAATGTTTTTGAAAATTTTTAATAATAATTATTTATCGAAAAGCTACTTGTATTTACTAAATTTAAAAAAATATACGTAAAGATTACTCGGCGAAAAATATTTTTACTGTATATATCCTCCGTCCGCTCTTATTTAATATTTGAGCCTATAAGTTATAGGCTATAACTAGAAAACACACTACGTTTTTTACACAGGGCCCTAACTAACAAGTGCAAAGGGCGAATACATCATCCCTGTTGTTTGACTTAATAATTTCCCGCATTATACCAATATAGAGCTCCTGACGTCGCCAATTTACTCTTTATATCAAAAATTTGATCAAATCGCAGTAAATTGCATTAACAATTCAAAAAACGTTTAAAATTCAATATTAAAAACATTTGATGAAAAAACTCTCACCTCGGTTCTAAAGGTCTTCACACCAAATTAAATCTAAATGTTTAAATCCATTTCAATGTCAAGAATGTTCCACCAAAAGAGCAACCCAATTAAATACGCATATGGATAAATTAGCCTAAGTCCCCTTTGTCAAATCTCATTTTTTGTCTCGAATCACCGGATTTTTAAAGATATATTTGAATAGAAAAGCTTCTGTGAACATCTTTTGCACATTTTAGAATGATTCAAAGTGGCCTGAGCTTTTCAAAAGGCTATGTTCATCCAAGGGTAAAAAATATAATTCAGGAATATCAAAATTCCAGATATAACCTTGGGAGGAGAACAATTATTGCTAACGAAGTTTGAATCAAATTTATGTCTCACATATGCACAGATAGCTGAATTGAAAAATCATTTACCGAAATAATCGACCCACCTCCAACCTTAAGGTACGAACCTATATACCGGAGACTTTTATTTAAAATGCCACAGCATCAAATATAGATTTTGTCTTAAGCAGGAGAAATGCAAGTTGTTGGTCAACTTGTTGTAGACTAAGATAAAAATACTAGTCAATTGTTAAAAAATATAACTGTAGATTTAATAGCTACATAATCTAATGCTGCATAGGCGCTATGCAAAAACTACATAGGAGCCGTTTCTGTGGATAAGTGCTATAGTTAATTCTAAGAATATGGCAAAAACTTGCACTTGTTTTTGGATTTTTTATCGGAAAATCTATCTCCCGTGGTTTAATACTTTTCAAAATTTGATTTAATTTTGGCCATAAGCCAGCTCTAAAACAAACAAAAACTTCAATTGAAATTTTTTTGAAAAAATGAGTTTTTTTTCTGAGAAAGGTAGGGCTCAAAAGAAAGGACCAGAGTATACACTGAAGGGCTCACAATCTTGAACTTATGTGCAACCGATACTTTGAAGTTTTAGTAGTTCAAATTGACATCATGAAAGTTTTATTTGAACATAAGTTTAAGAAACGAAAAAATGCAAATATTTCAAAAACATTTTTTTTGGTTTTTGCTTGGGTGATTTGTGCTTATCAAAGAATGAAAGATTGAGTTGGTGGGCCTTGAAATGACAAATTAACTGTAGAAATATATGTAACCACCATATGAGTATGAACCATACGCTTAAAAATCAGAAAGTAAAAAGGGGTCCACATACGTTTACACTTTTTTGGTTTTGGAATCGATTTAAATGATGCAAGGTTCTTAAAAAAAGCCCAATATTTTTGAAAGACAACATAACAAAAAGGTTTAT
>SCLH01000117.1:53078-68657 GCA_004367855.1 Oikopleura vanhoeffeni
TTAAAAAGTAGTATTTATTGACGTTTCGGGTTTCCCATTTTCAAAAGTGAGACTAATTGTTTTGATGGTAACTTCCTCCAATTTTTTTGATTTAAATACTTTTTATTGCCTTTTTCTGTGAATTTATAGACTTTTCACGCCCACACATTCTTATAGTAAAAAGTACGCAATAAAATTTTGTGCGTCTCACAAGTTTGTAAGGAATTTTGCGTGAAATAAATCAATACGGCCTTTCGCAGAAAATTAGCCATTGTTACTTTTTAATCATACCAAAATGGCTGAAAGTCTCCAGGAGGCCCGTAATTTATATTTCACTTGCGAAAATTTAAAAACCACATTTAAAACAGTTAATTCTCGGTTTATCATCGAAAAACAACTTATTTTGAAAAAAACTGCCATCTCAATATTTTTGAATTTTGTTCCAGATGGCCATTTTTTTTTCTTGTTGAAAAACTTAATTCTTGACAATTTATCCCAGAGGCGATCCCTAGTTATGATACAAACCATATGAGAATAACTGAAGTTGAAAACATTGAAAAGATGGTGAGTCTCATCTGGTTGATTTCGTTCTTTTCATTATTAACGGTTCTGAAAGCATTTCTCATTTTTCTAAATAAACAGTAAAAATAAATGATGAGAAATGCCGTCCAGACAAAGTTAACAAAATAAAGCAATGTTGAATTTGGTTGAAACATCGGGTTCGCCATTACCGAAATTTTTTCAAAAATTGTAAAAATTGAAGTTATCAGCCAAAATGATATTAGAAAGACAAATTCTAGAATTTGGTTGGGGCCTTTTTTGGAGGAGCCAGCGGCAGCAGAATTGTAGAATGAAATCCAAAACATCATTAATAAGCTAAAAAATGTGATCTGCAGCTTTGATGAGCTCTTAAAATTTTTCTTCAAAAAACAAAAAATGTCAGATTTTCTACTCATTCATTGAAATTTGGTTAACTTTTAAAAAATTAAATTAATTTTCTAAAATAAATAAAACAAATGTAAAAAAAATATTGTTATCAAAATAATGAGAAAGAATAACATTTCTCTGTGAATCCTGATAGAATTATCCTATCTTTTATCCCCTATTCATAGACTTGGTTGTTATCTTTTTTGTAGCATTGAAATCTACGATAGTTTTGAAAAAAAATAAATTTTCTATAGAATTTTTCAGAGGTCAAAAAAATTTTTGAAAATTTCCGAAAAACCATCTATTGTCGAAAATTTCTAAAAAACTCAACAAAATAAATTTTTGAAACCGTCATTTTTGATGAAAATAACCGTTTTGAAACCATTAATTTATATAAAAATTTGATTGACTGAGAAATGCTATTTATTATTTCTCGCAAAATAAGCGTTCGGTAGCAAGCGTAAAAATCGGGTCTTATTGGTTTATAAAAACCAACTCGATTGCAAAACTCGAGTCCTTAAATACAAAGACTACGATTTTCACTTGACCACATCCTTTCGAGATTACTTAAGTGTTAATTTCAAGATCACGAAATATCAAATTCTTTTATTTTTTGAAGAATTTTATCTTCTTAAATTAAGCCAGGTGAAGTGCATCTTTAGAACCGGTTGGTCTTAATAAACCAGACAAACCAATGTCAAAATCAAAGATATTCATTACAGTTCTACAACTTGTCATAAGTCGCCCAACATCAAAAATGTCCAAAGACAGGTATTTTAGATAAAAGTGCTTTCACAAGTCACCCACTGTATTCAGCCGTGAATCTCTTGAATATTATTTAAAAATTTATGAAAAAAAAACAAATAAAATTATTAAGCTGATTTGACTAGTGAAAAACGTATTTATATGGATTACAGGCACTCAGAGAGCAGATCCTAAATGATACAATCAACGCGGGATACTAGCACCCAAATAAAACTTTGAATTGCAGAAAAGGCCGATTTCATTGCTTAGATTTGGAAGGGATCAACCAATCAAATGCTCAGATTCCGCATTTTTCAAATATTCAGGATCTGTGCTCTGATAGTCTGTTATCCATATTTATACTGTAGTGACGACAAGTAGTGGCGATTAAAAAATAAAAAAATTCAATTTAAGATTCTACAAAATTCAATAAATGGCTTTGATCTTAATTATTTCAAAATAAAAATGATCACAAATAAGAAAACTGGTTTATATATATAATCTGAAATGGCGGTTATAAATTGATAAAACAGCATCGAACATACAATCCTCTAATTTGTGGAAATTCCAGTCTAAAAATATGGTTAGTTTTGTGTCACAAAAATGTCATACGAGAACATGGTAGAAACCGCACAATTTTTGGTGATCGTGCAAACAGGTTGAAAATTATAAAAGAGATCTTAAGTGCAGTATTTTTATATTATCTTTAATGACGGAATATGTATGAAACAATAGTTGGTTAACCTCGACCTTCGCAGCAGTTTTTTGAAACACAGACACCAAAAATATTATGGACGAGCAATTTGTTGAGAAGGGGGTTACGTCAGGTGGGGGTTAAAAAACCAACGTTTTTTTGTTCATATTAAAATTGTTAACTAAAATAACTTCTTTAATCATAAAAGAAAAAAGGCTACATCTGAAAATGTTTCTTTTGATTAAACAAGTCATTGAAACAATCTATTTGGCTTATTTAACGAAGTTGATTTCAAAGAAACAATAAACGATAATTTTATTTGAAAGTATGAATTTTTGACTTGAAAAAATAAGCAATCCAGTTCTGGAAATAAAGATGGTTAAAATTATGTTTAGCATGGGCTACGGGCACTGGTCATTTTGTGACAATGGACTAATTCGGACTCATTTTAATAATTTATTTTTCTCTTGATATTTGTGCTTAGTTTGAGCTATCTAAGCAGTCAATCGGATGAGTCGATTTCAAAAAACGAATTACTTAAAAGTTTTGGCTAAAAAGGTGGCCAAAAATGACCAGGAGCCTCATAATTGATATAATTGAACTTCTTGACTTAATTTATTTTTTGCTTCATTCAGTTCCTCGGATGGAAATTTTTTGTTGGTAAAAGTCAAAAATAGTAACAGACAAAAATTTATTTTTTGACTTTAAAACATTTTTTTCAAAAAAATTCAGAAGAAATGATAGAAATTAAATCATTATTTACATCAAAATTTCTCGAAGAAATTGACAAAACTACTATTTTTTATAAATAATACTAATTACGAAATAAGAAATTCTCAAATGTTATTTTTACATCGATCATTTAGCGTATTTCACCAAATCAATTTTCTCACGACTGTCAAATTATTGTTATAATTTGCCAAATATATTTTCAAGAAATGGACGTAAAATAAGTGATAGGATTATGGATTAAAATATTATATTCGGTTTACAAAATTTTAACGTATGAGAATGATAGCTAATCAGCAAATTTTAAAAGATATAATTATTATTACCTGTGAGAATAAAGTTTTATTTAATTATAAAACCGCATATTTAGAGCTCCGTTAGCAATTGATCGACCAGTGCAATTATCCAATTTTCGACTAAAAATAAAAGGGGGTAGAAAGGATCGTTAAAAAATAACAATCCAGGAATTAGAATCGAAGTCCATTTCTGCTCAATAGTCCAATCTGCCAAATGAAATCGACGAAGAGAATGAGCAAAACCACACTGAATAAAACAATAAAAAATTTAAACAAAATATAAAGAAATCTTTTATTCATTTGCGTAGAGAGAAGGCGATGTTCGGGAATAACTCCCCTCGATTCGTTACTTTTATGGTCCTGAAAATTTAAGGTCTTTCACAAATAAGTTCAAAAAGTTTCAGTTTCCGGATGTTTATCGATGTTACAAAACCCCCGGGTCTCGCATCGTGTAGATGTTAAAAGCGAGCGCAAGGCGATGTTTCCAACATTAGTATCGTATAAGAGATCCCCTAGTTTAGCGTATGCGTTTGACCTATAAAATAGTTTTAAATAAGGTCGTTCACCAATAAGGGCATTCAGAATTCGAGTCAAAGGCGACCGCGACAGTTTGGGGCTGGAACTCCTCTTTTTTGGTATTCTTTAGTGAAGAGTTATTTTCGTACGAGACATAATTAAAAGTTAAAATAACATTATTAAAATTAAAATTCTGACATCATCCGGTTTTAGTTTATAGGGTTTTAGTCTAGAAGGTTCTCATTGCGCACCCTAATTATGCTGCATCTACTAACGGCTTTTCTTGGCGATTTTTCTCAATTGTTGTAAATTTTTCAGTAATAATAATTAATTTTCCGAAATAAAACATTTTCGAAAGAATATTAATTAATCGAAAAAAATTATTTGAGAAAAAATTTATTCCGATAAAAATATTGCCACAATGATGCGCACTTTGAGTTTTATCTGTGACATTTGTCAAAAACCCATTGTTATGAAAAAGGGAATTAACATTGTCGGTCGTGACCGAAAATCAATCTTTATAGATATGAACCGTTCCTGAATTTCAAATTAAAATTCGAAATTAACATCCGTTTCTTCATCTCAAAAACGTTTACTATCTCAATAGCGCGTGTTCGAATCCCACTGATGTTGTCTAAGTGATTGCCTTAGTTAGTTTGAGTGATTACACCGATCAAATTGGGCGATCCCAATATCAAGCGCCCTTGCCTTTATTTATACTCAAGGCAATCAGTAAGACAACATTAGTGGAATTCGAACACGCGCTTTAGAGATAGTAAACGTTTTTGAGATTGAGTTCCGTTNTTTAATTCCTGATTTTGTTTTATTTTTATTAAGAATTAATATAAATCTGGACTGATTTATGTTCATGATACACTAGATATCCTCCAAAATCAGCGAAAAGTTGAATTATACGTTTCTTAACGCAAGAAACTAGCGGAAATATTGATTCGCTGAAAATTAAATATTTGTTCGGCTAATTAACCGATGTTAATATAATTTCATCGAATTATAAAAATAGAACTTACCGTGAGGAGGAACGATAGGACTAAGAAAATAAACCGGACCCAAACCAAAATTTTCACAAAGGCCGGATTAAACGTTAGAAATTTAAACTGAAAATCAGAAGGCGAGAAAATTAGATTTTCAAAATCATTTTTTATTTCTAGAACAAGCTGATGAAAGTCGATTCGGCCAAAATTCAAGATTGGAAACGGGTTGCACCAAATTTCACGAAAATTTTCAGAGTCTTTGGAATGAAGTTCTTTTGGGAGCATTTGAAGAGGTTGAATTATTGGCTCGAATTTTTCGATTGTGTGAAGTGGGATCGGACTCTCGGCATAATCGTCTTTAACAATAAAATTAATTTAAAAAACGGATTTTCTGCATTTTTCGCATAACTTTAGACAGTAAACTCATAAAATTTATTTATAATGCTTTAAAATGTAAAATAACCCCTTCGAACGCAACATTAATTTCAGCCAATCTGGAGATTTTTGTGCTTCCTCTTAATTATTTCCTAATTTTTAGATTTCACGGTCCTGAAGGATTTCAGAATTCTCATTTTTGTCAAATTTGAGCGCTTTAACTTTAACTCATAAGTTACTAGTGCAAAAACATATAAAATTTTTTATCAAAGAGACAAATCATGAATATTTAAATGATTCAAAACGCGGGATTGTAATTGAGCCGCACAAATGTAGTCCGAATTCATTGGCTTATTTTCAAATTCAGGATTTTGATTGGTGCAAATATCCCGAATCATTTGTTTCCTTCAAAAATCTAGATTTGTCTGCTTAGAGTTTTTAAAGCATATACGGCATGTCACATTTTAGCTCCAAGATTTGCACAATCTTATATCAGCCAATCAAAACGTTTAAATTTTACGAGCACCTACATGTTTGCCAAATTTGAAAATGACACCCTGTATGAGTCAATGAGACTATTTTATGGTGAAAATATTAGTCGGGATAAAATATTTTCTAACGTTGAGGTTAAAAAAAAAAAAATTGTCGAATTTTAAAGTTTTTGTAATTCTTTTAGTTTAATTCATTTTTCTCGATATAAATACCAAGATATTCATCTTCATAGCTCCCAAAAATTTTCTTGACAAATTCTTCGTCATATTCGTCATCTGTCGTCAGTAAATTATCGGTACTCCTTCTGAATCTAGTCGGCTTATTTCCCCCACCAACAGCCACCATTATTTTTTGAAGAATTTTTTGACCTTGAGATTTACTTTTCTCAATTTCGGTCTCAATCTTTTGAGGAAAACATCGGACAGTTCGAAAACTTTCTTGTTTTGTTCTAGAACCTTCTACTGTATTTATAGAGGCGTCGTGTGTACGGCCAAGGAATTTGACAGAGATTCCAACAGTACTTTCGATAGGATCTGAAAAATAATTTATTTATATTTTTTTATTTTAAATTATGAAAATACAGTCGATGACATCGACTCGATGTCCCAACTAACATCAGAACTTTTGTGATGTTATTCACAATATTTTGTGTTGACCCCACACGCCTGATGAACGAAAAATCAACTAATATAATATTTTCTTCTTTTTTATCATAATTTATATTTCAAAAATATATATTTCGAAAAATTAAATGTTTTTTAAAAAACGTGCTCGAAAGATGTCTTGAAAAATAAATTTAAGTATGATTGTCTAAGACCAGGCTTGTACAGGGATAAATCCCTGACCGATTTTGCATCCCTAATCCCCATCCTCATTTATTTCCAATTTGGGATGGCCATCCCTAGATAATTAATCCCTATCTCAGCCTGCCCGAAACCATGACTTTAAGGGGGTACTGGTCGCTGGAATTGGTTTTTCTCGATAAAAACTTGGCCAATCAGGGCTTCGAAAATATTATCAGACAGTTGTTGTAGATTAAATTTAGCTGGTCAAGAAATGTGTCAAACTTTTTGTATGCAACGACCTCTGACTACAGTTAGCGACACACCAGAGGATAAAGCAAAATGGTTTATTCTATCTCCTTAGGTTTTATTTGTAAATTACTGAACTATTTACATAATACCTTATTAGTATTTAAACTTCTCTAGAGCGTTTTGGTCGATATAGTGCTTAATTTTTCTAGAATATGGGCGGATAAAAACCGTTTTTGGACATATTAGTTCAATCGTAAAACATATCTCCCTCAGGTCTAATTTCAAAATTCACTCAACTGTTGTACTCAGAATAGACTGCAAAAATAAAAAATTTCTTAGAGATTTTTTTAAGATTTCGATTCCCCAACTCAAAAAATGAATTTTTAGAAGGTCGTGAAAATTTTCGAAAAAAATGTGCCTATAGTTCTTTCGAAAGTAAGACTAAAGATAAGCCGCGGACAAACAGTGAGACAGAATTTGGCTTAGTCAAAAATGTATGAATTTAGTTAAGTCAACGAAACGTAATATTTTTTAGTTCATTTTGAAAAAAATACTTGAAAAACAAAAAGAAAGCGAAATCTTCGAAAAATTTTGATGATTTGGGTGGTAGTCACATTGTTGCATCAGTTACATTTGATGGAGCTTTATTATGCACAAAAGAAGCTGATTTTGCTCTAGTTAACATAAGGGTCAAATCTGTTTTGTTGTGATTCTGAAGCCAAATCAAAGATTTACATAAACTGCCTTGCGGTCGCTTCACGTTCTGTAGTTAAGTATTAGAAAACATGGTAATCAATCTGTTAAGAGCTTGACTAGGAGGAATAATTTGGACAATACATCTGTCAACGCTTTTGTAGCACGTGTTCCTGATTGGATACGAGTCATTCCCGTTATTTGAATTGATTGATTTTAGGATGACGATATTTTGTTCAAATATATAAAGACGGTAAGAAGTGGTCCAGGGATGATTTGGTTACTGTGTGGCGACATTGGCTATATGAAAACCCTTAAAATTGGACGACGCCTTAAGGGGTTGGTGTGGGTGATTCTGACGATTTTGGAGGGCTGTATACGGCTAAACTGATGAGGAGAATTCATCATATAATATGAAAAGATGTCTATCCTTGACTCGAGATTGCCATTTAGACAGTTACGTAACCCCTCCAACCAATTAGTTAAGCACCAAAAGGTGTAAACACGAGTCCTTCTACTTATTTTCTTACAACGTGATCTAAAGCATATGCGAAAGTTGGTTTGTTGAGTAATTCGAAAATTGTCGAGATTTTAGTGATGGGAGTTAGTTTTTTTGATTTTTCTTAGTCGGGGTCAGCAAATCTCAGGTTGAATATGCCGAAAAATATTGGTGTTGTTAGACGTTTGTGTATACAAAGCTTTTCCATGCAAAATGTCAGAAACGTCATTTTGAAATATAACAGTAGCCCAAGAGTTGATCAGCATCGATGAAGTTATTTTTGAATTTCGGCGATTGGTGTAGAATCGACAAAAAGTGCGCGATAATCGGGACATATTTTGAACAGAAAGTGAGAACTTAAGAAATCTAATGCCACGAAAGAGATTCCTTGTATGCGATATTGCTGAAAACGGGATATTAATAATATAGTCTCATTTCAACACAGCGGATTTAAAAAAAAATGAGAAGTTTTGTATTTAATTTAGTTTGCCTCTCAAAGCTGTTTTGTGTTGAAATAGACAAAAGTTGCTAATTCGTTTAGAAAAATCGTCAACAAGGAATTTTGGTGGAATTATAGATTTTCTAATTTTTCACTTAAAAATTTATTTCGCACATCTTTTTTGTCATTACAGGCAGTCGTGGCCAAATTCAAAAAGTGATCTTCGATTCGATGTCATAAACTCTTGGATTGTTATGTTCCGGATTGACGTTTCTGGCATTTAAGAACAGAAAAGTGATATAAATCGTCCGAAAAACATCATTTTTAGGCATATTCACGCAGAATTGGCGTGCCCGAGAGAAAATGCGGAAAAAATAGCTCTTCCAACGTAAATCTGACAATTTTGGATTCTCCATGCGAATCTCATAAACTTTCGATTAAACTCCAGGAGCCTGGTTCGTCCTGAAAAAAGCTGAGGGACTTCGGTCTTTAACGCACGGTTACCCACCCGTGTAGGCTGGCAGTTTTGATGGAGCGTCGAAGGGAGTGGCGCACTTTATTTTATAATAAAGGTGTTAAAAAGAAATCCACGGACATTCCATGCAGGGAACGTCCACTGGGAAATTACTTCAGGCCCAAGAAAAAAAATTCTCGAAAAAATAGTTCCGAAAAAGTTTGTCGTCCAAACATTCTAAGAATGAAAATAAATTTAAAATGGGCCTTTTATCAACATCAAAATATATAATTTGTCAAAAACAACCTTTGTTATTGGAGCAACAGACGGTGAGTTAGGGGGTGTGTTTTTTCTAAAAGATTTCCCCAAAAATGTTTTTCCATTTTTTCTGAAAATGCTGCCCAAAAATTTTCGCCTTCTAATGAGTGTCAAGCCCACCCATCATACGACTTTACCGCTCCTGAACCCTGTAAACATTCCTTCAGTTCCATCTCTAGGGCCGTTGAGGTCCCCTAACAAGATATAGACGAAATCTCAGATACTCGCCTTTTGTTAGCGTTTTCCGCAAAATGTTCCCCTTGAACCAAGAATGACAACCATTTGCCGATCTTATTTTGATTGACTTAAAATCCCGAAACCGCTATAGAACCTTCTTTAGACGGCAATAAAGTCCAACACATAACAAATTGAGCGACGGTCGGGATTAGCATTTGAACCGGATCTCCAACCGAGAATTTTTGTCATGTTGAATTGTTAACGAGTGAGGCAATAGTTTTTGACCTAACAATGGCAGTAATTCAAGTCTTGTTCCTTATTTGGAGAGCTGCTGAAAAGCGTACTAAGTTTATTTTGGATCAGCGAACTAACAACTATTCGACCCAAAAATAACGCTACTGACATATTCCGAGAAGTCCAATTTTACGTGAAAGCAGGCAAAGAGGTTATTCAAGTGTTGACCGGTTAGATTTTGCAAAGCTCAAAACGGGTTTAGAGCCATATAATGTGCCGTGAAATATTTTTTTATCATCGTCGCAATTTATCGCCATTTACATCGGAAATAACCCAAAAAACTTTCCAGCACAAAACTTCGTCTATGAAAACTCTGGAGTTACAGTTGGGAATAGGCCAGATGACCAGCCCATCAAAAGAAACATCAGAGAGCAAAGAACCATTCAAATCCGCTAGCCCACAGTAGGCCGATAATTTGTTACTATTATACAAATCAAACCCAAGTCCCTAGTACTTATTCCCGTGCACAAAAAAGTAAGTTACGCACGGAATTCATTTGGGAAGTTACGTTGTGTTAGCGTAAAATAACAATTGCCCGAATCAAGCAAAATCAGTTGGTCATATGGGACCCCTGATTAACCAAATAATCTTTTTTTGAAAGAACTTGATTTTTTAAATTTTTTTGATATTTTTTCAATCGAGAAAGCTTACCTATGCTAGTGNTTGAACATAAAAGTGAGAACTAGAAAATCTAAGTGCCACCAAAAGATTCCTTGTATACAATTTGCTGAAAACGATATTAACAACTATAGTCTCATTTTCAACACAGCGGATTCTAGAAAAAAATAGAGTTTTTCTTTAATATTTAGTTTTGCTCTCAAGCACTGTTTGTGTTGGAAATAAGACCAAAGTTGCTAATATCGTTTCCAGAAAATCGTAAACAAGGAATCTTTTGGTGGCATTTAGATTTTCTAATTTTCACTTTTAAAATTTTCGATTTCGCACACTTTTTTGTCGATTTACAGCAGATCAGGCCAAAATTCAAAAAAGTACTTCCGGTTCGATGTTCATCAACTCTTGGGCTTGTTATATTCCGAATTGACGTTTCTGGCATTTCCACAGAAAAAGCCTTGTATCAAACCGTCAAAAAACATCATTTTTAGGCATATTCAACCAGATTGCTGACCCCTGAGGAAAAAATCGAAAAAAATAGCTCCCATTCACTAAAATTCTGACAATTTTCCGGATTCTCATCGAATCTCAAAACTTTCCGATATAAGCTCCAGCATCCTTGTCTCTCTGAAAAAAGCTGAGGGACTCGTCTTTAACCACGGTTTACCAAATCGTTGGTGGGAGTGGTACTGAATTGTTTCATGGAATCGCGATGTGTATTGATGAGAAATGTTTTATCATCATTAGTTTAGCCGTACCAAGCCTCGAAAATGTCAAAAATCACTAACACCACCCCCTTTAAGTCATTGAAAATATGCCTGATAAAAAATTACTGGTGAAAAATACGAAAAATTCAATTGAAAATTTATTTTTTTGCGCTTTAATTTTCTTCCAAATTCTTGCTGGACTTTAATTTTATAATAAAGTTGTAAAAAGAAATATCGACATTTCATGCAGGAACTTCACTGGAGTTACTCCAGGCAAGAAAAAAATTCAGAAATTTTCGAAATAATCAAATTCATGAAAATAATGTTTTTAAAATGGCTTTTTCAAACACTCAAAAATAATAATTTTCAAAAAAACTTTTTTTTGAACAATCAGACGAGTAAGTGGTTTTCAAAATTTCAAAACATTTTTTCTTTTCTGAAAATGCTGCAAAATTTTTTTCTAAGATTTTCAGCACCATCATAGACTTTACGTCCTGAAACATCTTAAACATTCTTAGTTCCCCTAGGCCTAGGTCCCTAACATAACTCAAATAACTCTTTTTTTTTCTGCAAATGAAAATTTCACAAAATAGACATTTGCGATCTTATTTGATTGACCTTAAAATCCGAACACGGCTATAGAACCCTTTTTAAGACGCAAATAAAATTTGTCCAACTCATAATTAAATGAGTCGACGTCGGATTTTTGACCGCATTCTCCAACCGAGAAATTTTTTGTCATTTGAATTGTTAACAAGTAGCAATTAGAGTTCTAACTTAACAAATTGACAGCTATTCATTTTTTGTTCTTATTTGAGCTGTCTGTCAAAAGCGTGACAATTTTTTGGATCAAGTTTAACTAACACGTATTCGACCAAAAATTAACCGGTAAACTACATATTCGAGTAAGTCAATTTTAACGTGAAAAATGAAGAGGTATTCAGAGTTTTGACCGGTTAGATTTTTGAAAGCTCATACGGTAGAGCAGATAGCAATGAAATTTTTTTTATCAATGGTCAATTTTATCGCATTACATCGAAATAACCCCCAAAAAATTTTCTAGACAAAACTTTGTTATGAACGTCTGAGTTACATGTTCGAATAGGCCAATGACTATCATAAGAAACATAGAGAGCAAAAACCATTCAAATCCGCTAGCCTATCCAGTAGGCATAATATTATATTATTATTATTAATATACCATGGTTACTTATTCCGTCACCAAAAAGTTAAGTACGACGAATCATTTGGAAGTAAGTTTGTAGCGATAAAATTAAAATTTCCGATCAAGCTAAAATTAGTGTCATGTGACCTGATTAACCAGATGAGATTTTTTGAAGAACTTTTTTTTAAATTATGATTTCATCGAAACTTTACTATGCTTGTAATGTTTTTTAACTTTTCCTTTTGCTGTCATGAAGACCCTTTCAGGCGCGCGGTGATTGGCCAGCGATAGACCACAAAGGATAAAAATTTATACAAAAGTCAAAAAATAAACAAGTTTTTAAAAATTATTTGGTTAAAAACACAGTATTTTAATCCTTAGAACAGCTGAATAAACATTGTTTGCCGTTTTTTTTTGTTTGATGTAAACCCATCTTATTAAAATAAAACATGGCGATCTTGACCTTAGTCCTCAAAAATATGTAATAGGGTCAGTGAAGCTTATTATACTGTCGTTAATTATACAATTCGTTATCCAATTAGAAAATTTGATAACTCTGAAAAATAGACCCAAAAATATTTGTTCGGAAATTTATAGTTATTTTGTTTTGGCGAAAGAAGTTAGACGAACAAAGAGCTATCAACTAAGTTGACTCACCATTTGCTTAAACATCCTATGTTCAGGATGTTTAGAAAATAAATCTCCACATAAACTTATAATTTATGTGAAAATTTGCTTGAATTTTCGAATTTCTACGGACCATAATTGTTTGTTTCAATTTTTATAATATAAATAGAAGCAATGTTAAAATAATGAAAAACTACAGTCAATATTAGATTAACCAACTGGTTCGACATTGTCAGTAACTTATTCCGACTAATTTTAATACACGGTTTTGAAACACAATTCAAATGAATTGTGATCTCTATATATTTTGCTAAAATTGCATTTCCAGTTTCGGGATTTGAAGTCAGCGATTTTTTCTTCCAACTGTTGCCTTTACTTATCTGATAAATATTTTTTTTAGGTGGGACGATTGCGGGAAAACTATAATTATTTTTTGGGCTTTGTTATGCATTTAAACGGTGTATACAGTAACCTAGGTTATACCTAGGGTGCGCAGCGGTCAAAATTCTAAGTTTTAAATTAAAATTATGAGACCAAAACGGAAACAAATATCTGGACAAAAAACTACGAAGAAATAAAATGAAATATTTTTTTTTGGCATTTTGGCCAGGGAAAATGACAGTTAAAATATCAAATCGAAATTGAGCTGATTATGCTCAAAAACGAAATTTTTTGTATTTGGGTTTTTGAGGCACAAATTATATTTGTTTTTGCTATATTAAAATAGTATTTTTACAACGTTTCGAATTTATTATTCATCTTCAGGTAATGAGTGAAAACAGAAATATTTTTCAGAACGAAAAGTTGACACAAAAAAAGATAAACAAAAGTAATTTGGCAAAAACGGGCTCTCAGAAAATTTTGCCAAATTAAACAAACTTGATTTGTAGTTGTCAAGTTAAAAAAAAAGTTTTAGCTATCACTTGAAAAACGGGCTGTTAATTTGGCAAAATTTTCTGAGAGCCCGTTTTTGCCAAATTACTTTTGTTTATCTTTTTTTGTGTCAACTTTTCGTTCTGAAAAATATTTCTGTTTTCACTCATTACCTGAAGATGAATAATAAATTCGAAACGTTGTAAAAATACTATTTTAATATAGCAAAAACAAATATAATTTGTGCCTCAAAAACCCAAATACAAAAAATTTCGTTTTTGAGCATAATCAGCTCAATTTCGATTTGANTTCGCGAGGGGGACTCCCTTAAGGGGGTATCAAAGAAGCGGGAGATCAGAAGAATTTCATTTCCGAAATTTTTTCTTTTTATAGGTGGGACAATTGCGGGAAAACTATAATTATTTTTTGGGCTATGTTATGCATTTAAACGGTGTATATTGTATACAGTATACATCATTTAATTGTTGCTGTTATTTCAAAGATCGCGTTAAAAAAGGTGAGCTATATTTCGAAGAAAAATCGAAAAAATATTTTAAAAATTTTGGTCAATTTAGATCAAAAATGGGTAGGTGGAAACACTTAAAAATAAAAATTTCTATTTCTGAGGCCTCTCCCGTCCAAATTATTTTTGTCTCATGCGACGTCAAATTTGAAGAGCTATCTGATAATAGTATAAAGCCGATTGAGCTTCTTTGAGACGCTACCCAAATCGCCAATTTAAAGTTTGAAAATCCATTCTGCCCCGGAAACTCACCCCGAAATTTTATTTTTATACTTTTTAAAAATTCTCCTCAACATTCTGAACAAGTCATTTACTTTCAGTTCTTGACCAGTGTCTTGTATTTAAACAGGAATTCCCCCCGGGTATAACGGTTATACTATACAGGCTTGTAAAGAGATGCATCCCCGACCGGATTTTCTATCCCCATCCCCATTTTTTGCCTATATTTTGCTTAAACCTACGCAAAAAAGGGATGGAAAACCCACGCTAAAGCCATCTTTTTACAAGTCTGATACTCTAACCCTATTTATATGTCATTAAAGCGTTGTATCTTTCCTGTTATTTTTTTAATATTGCACTTGGGACCAGAAAATTATTGATTATACTTTATCGTTTTGATTTTGAATCTTAAATGTTTTTGTTTGAGTTAAAATATTAAACTTCACGAACGTGACGATAACCTTGATTCAATTCTTCCAACAAGTATTCGTTATTGTTGACAGCGATCGCTTAGGTTTTTAGCGAAAAATAAGCTTTTTTAATCCCTGAAATTCGACCAGCAAAAACGTTCCGACATGTTTATTTTTTCTTAGATAATTTTTCATAAATATTGAAATGGAAAATGTGAGAAATAAAAACTGGTGGTAACCATTTAAATTATCCTGATAAATTTTAAAATTGCCCTTTTAAAAACTCTTGAATTTCTTTGAATTAAGAGGATGGTCTTCGCTAAAAAAGTGAAACTTGGGGTTTTCAATGAGCACTTGCCGAAAAAGTACTAATTGTTCGATCAAATATTAATTTCGTGAAGTATATTTGAACGAAAATCTTGCATTCCATAAAAATTTAAATGTCATGGATGGCTCGTCCAATCAGAAACGAACTTACAAAACTGACGGGAATATTTTTAAAAATGTTTTTACTTCCTGAGTTTTCATGGTTTAACAATTATTTATGACTTAAGGGGGTATATCTGTCTGATTAAATAAAGGCCTTAGAGGCATTAAAAATGCTCCAAATTGATACGGGGTGATAATAAAGTGTATTAGGAACCCAATCATCAAAAAAAAATTTCGCATTTTTTCGATTTTTTTCATGTATTTTTCAAAAGATGATGTTAAAAAATAAGGTTTGCTCGAATTTGACCACTAAAACTTCAAAATTTCGCCTTAACGTAAGCCAATTTTCTCATCAGTGTTTT
>SCLH01000117.1:97452-110345 GCA_004367855.1 Oikopleura vanhoeffeni
ATGAAATTATCGCAAAAAGACTCGAAATCTTCTGGTCGATCAGACCAGTCCACATTGTGACCTAAAAATATAAGTTATTTACAATATATTACCTTTTTTAAAACATTTTTATCAATGTTTTAAGTTATCTTATTGTATTATTTTCCTAGCCTGAGCTAATTGTGTGCTGAACCGAGTTAAGCGAAACCCACTGTACGTTATTTCATTTCTCTTCAAAAAGTCTACAATGTTTATCGACCAATAAGAGGCCTTGACCTTAAATTAAGAATATCCTTTTTTCAACCTAAGTCCATCTTAAAATTGCTTACTATCTCTATAAAGCGTGTTCGAATCCCACTAATGTTGTCTTAGTGATTGCTTGAGTGATCACACACCAATCAACTTTGTCGATCCCAATATCAAGCACCCTTGCCTACAATTATACTCAAGACAATCACTAAAGTGATTCATTCTAAAGACATCATCAGTGGAATTCGAACACGCGCTATAAAGATAGTAAGCATTTTTAAGATGGACTTAGGTTGGGAAAAGGATATTTCTAATTACATATGTGCATTATTTCTTGAGAAACATCTTTCATATTTCCAAATTTTAGGATGATCTGCTTTCTTCATTATCGATTTTGGTGAATTACTTCATTAAAAACAATTGCCACAATCTTGTTTACTTTTGAACTTTATTTTTGTCCTCATATCGCCAAAAGTGCCGATGTCGCCATGCTCAATATCGCTGGGAAAAAATTTATTTCTGAAAATGACGTCATACGTGACGCTCACAAAGTAATGTGTGAAAGAAATCTCAAAAAAATCGGCGATATTGGCACATTAGGCGATATTGGCACTTGAATTATCGTAGCTAAAAAACGTGAAATCGTGTATGCTTTTTCCGGCGATTTCGGATAATTTGGCGATATCGGGCATCTCCCTTGTATCTTATTCATTAAAATTTTAGAGTTGTTTTTTTTAATTCAACATTTAATTTAACATTTTCTAACAGCTGTGGTTTGAATTTTTGATACGGTTTTCTATATGACGCAAGAATTATATCATTTTACAAGATAAGTTTGAGGCGTTAAAATCCAGATTCTAATGTCATCCCAAAAAACTGGGATTTAAAACACGTCTTAGAATGATTTAAGGTGGTTAAGTTGGTTTCTTTGAAATCCTAAAAATAATGAATCAGAACTGACAAATGGCATTTGAAATTTATGAAATTAGTCATCGGAAATCATGATTAAATTATGTAAGATAAAGTTTAACGCTTTAGAACGATGTCAGAAATTGAATAGCTTTTCTTAAATGACAATATCGTCCAGAATTTTATATATCTATTACGGTACTTGCTGGTGCTTTCATGCCACTTTTTAAGCCAAAATTTGTATTTAATTCGGCGTTTAAAAACAACTGATCCGATTGAGTTTTTAGATAGCTTAAACTGAGCACAAACATTGAGAGAAAATAAATTGACAAAAAAATGGTCCGACCATTGCTTCAAATTTCTAAACAAAAACTGATAATTAAACAATTTCAGTAATTTAAAAACATCGGATGCGTCGTTTTCAAAAGCCGATTTATATAAAAATTTTTGGTTAAAAAGTGGCATGAAATCCCCTGCAAGTGCTTTAATAGTATACAAATATATCTGATATAGGCTGTATCATATAGCCAAGTTGTCATTTGAAGTAACGCTTTTTTTCATTTGGAGAAATGTTTTATCATCAAACCTAACGATTCTTCATTATAAGCCACACTTTACCATGAGAAATAACGTGTTAAATTAACGCGTCCTTATATGTTCCCCCGACAGCTTCCTTGATACTACTTCAGACAGAATTATTATTTATAAAATTGAAATAAAAAAATTAATTTCATGCATGCTTATTGGTGTAAAAATTGCGCGAGCTATTATGCTATTCAGCAATTATATTGAGCAATTATGCTATTCAGGCCCTGAATTTCAAGGCAAGTTTGTCGACTAAGGGAGCTGATCGTGATCTGAATAGTACTTGCAAAAACTTTTATTTCATTGTATTTGAATAAAACATTTTTCTAGATTTTTTTCGAATGACATACANAACCCCAGAGTAGATGACGTCCCGCGACGGTGTTTTAAAAGGCGATGTGAATAGCTAATTCATCGCCCGAAAACATGAGACACCTGATAGCGATAAGTAAAAAATATTGGATTCTCGATAGTCTGAAGAACAAGGCAAGATAGGGACGCAAAGTTATTATGCATGTGAAATCCTAGGAAGATAAAATTTTGGCACCTCCTAGGTTTATCAAGTGACGAAAATCCGTCATGGGAAAATTGTCTCAAAATTACCGAAAAACGATTATTATGTGAATTACCGGCAAAACCGTTATACGCGGAAAAAAGGGAAAATTTTCACATTACAACTTTGGTCAGGATCAGAAATGCGAAAACCGTATGTCCGTTATCTAGTCAGGTTCTCTCAGAATCATATACGCAACAGTGAGACATTGAATAGAAACAGCCTCAGTAAAGTGAATTTTATAAACTGGCTAAATTTTTGTGTCTATTTAAAAATATATATATCCAAGCCTTGTTTTTCTATGAATTAATATTGACTCCTAACAGGATTCGAGCCGGAAATACGTAGTCGAACACGCTAACGCTCTCACTGGCCAACGAAATCTTTAGATGTTGCTGGATGTTGATTCGCCTCATCGTTTTCAGACGATCGAGGTCAAGGCAGGCATATTGGTCCTCATAAACGACCGCCAGACTGGGACTGTTGAACGGAGCAAATTAATTGTCTCGGGCAGAAAGGACAGAATACATTCATTTCGACACTTCCATGGGGGCTAGAAATTTTGAGCCGCGAGAGGAATAGAATCAAAGCTAGGGGATCTATTTAATTAAAAATCTGTATTTTTGGATTTAACTCATTTCGTTAATAAACGATATTTTCAGAAATTTACACGTCTTGTATATTTGAAAGCAGCTGTTGAATACGCATATCTTTTATTCGGCAGCAACTACGCAGGTGTCATTTTTTAGCAGTGGAGGCCGATCGGGATCGGGGGGGAATGCCTGGAAGTAATTTATTTTCTCTCGTAAATGCGTTCAGCGCTCTGCAAAACAAAAATCAGGTGATATCTGGACGGACTGCCTAGCTATTGACAGACGTGGCAAATACCCGTTTTAAGAGTTGGAAAAACGGCTAACCTGGAAAGCGCCCTGATTGGCGCACAGCACGCAATCATTTTGTCCTGTACAACAATCCGATATCATAGGGCGAGTCACTCTGGGCGCGTTTTATGGAGGCATTTGGTGTGGCTTGAAAATTGGTCAATTCGATTGGGATGGCATAATCACCGTTGTACCTACGGGCCTCAATTATAAAAACTTTTTTCGTCGTTTTTTCGATTTTTTAAATAGAGTTTTTTCACAAATTGAAGTCAAATAACGTTTGCTTTAATTTAACCAATAAAAATTGAATTTCACCTTGACGAAAGCCAACTTTCTGATCAGTGTTTTTTTGTGGCTTTTCTTTGATACTACTTCGAAAAAATCGCAAGCACACATTTTTTTTGGAAATTTTGTCACGTGATCGGTTCAAAAAATCTAATATTTTTGAGTTTGGGTAGGGGTTACAGGTTTTTCAGCATTGGTAAATATACAAAATTAATCCTATCACAGATAATGGAAAAATTGAAAACGTACATTTGTTCTACATATTTTCAGAGACGCCAGAAAAATTTTCAAAAATCCGGTGCTTCTCCATTTGGGTTCGACAATCGATTACTCAAATCAGAGAAACAGTGAGTTCGTGGTATGGATCTCCTGTAATCTCCAGATTCCGATTGAGAGAGACTTATATTATATATTTTTTCGGGCTATAATTATTCTTGGAGATGGGTAGTATCAATTTCAAAATGCCATTTTTGAGAATTTACGACATTTCGGCATAAATTGTGAGAGAAAAAATCGGCTTTGTGGAAATTATCGACTCTAACTTCAAGTGCTTCGTAGAGGTGCACACATTCATTTGACCAGTGGACAAAAAAAGGATTGGCGATACGAGGTCTGACTATCCTCAAGCAACTGTCAAGAATTTTTGAAGCCATTTTTTTAGACTATTTTTATATGTTCTTAATGGACATAATCTACTCAGAATATAACCATCAAATCCTTCAAAATTAAAATCACATATTTATCGGTATCTACTTTCGCGAACGAGAACGAAAAATTTTATAGCATAAAATATCAGTAATCCTAATTTTCAAAAACATTTTCGACATTGATTTTTAACAAATACTGGCTTCTACTGGTCGAATAATGATTTTTGATATATTGGATCATAGCCGCCACTCATGAGTAACCATATCTCGCTACCTTATTATGAAAAAAATTGCGAAATCTGATGCTCATATTGAATTGGGTTGATCATTCTAAGTTGAGAGTGAAGGATACCTTATTCACAAATAACGGTGTTGGATTGAGGTGCTATTAGAAAAATCTTATAATATATCTTGCGTTTGTTTTGTCATATATCAAAATAGTTAGGAGTCCTACCTTATGACGATTGAAAATAAGAAATTCTTCCAAAACTCAAAAATTGGTAATCGATGTTTTTCACCTATCTTGTTGCTGCTCAATACGCCCGACCTCTCAGTACATTACTTGGACCATAGTTCCGTAATACGTTCATTAGAAGTCGACCTTCCGATTTCTTTTGGGGGTACTTACAGCTCTATACGATGAACATTGTTGAGATTGAGACGCTTGAACTTTTGAACCGGTCCATTAGAGTCAAAATTATTGTCGCGCGACCGTCAATTCAAAAAAACGGTGTCGCCCGCAAAACCACTTAATTTTCAACTTAGTGCCAAAAAAAAAATCCTTCTCTAAGCTAGCAACTTCTAAATCCAACGGCTTCGCCTAGAACTGGATCACATTTACCTGTAAAATCGACGAAAAATTGACCTTAAAGATCGATTTTTTTGAAAATTTTTCATAAAAAAAAAAATGCGCTAGTCTTAAAATGACCAGAAAAAAATTCTCGTACAAGATAGGTTTAAAATCGATACCATTTTGGAGTTTTGAAATTTTTATTTCAAATGTCTAGGATTCTCGTACTCTGAGGTGCTTTTGATCCATATTGACTTAGAAACTGTTAAATGTCAAGTACAGAATTTCAATTGATATTAGTCTTAAGTGCTTGAGACTTGATTGAAACTTAATATAATTTATTCGGGGACGATAAAATACGAATTTCACTAGAAGAAATTTCGATTCTGAACAATTTTGACTTTTTGTGAATGACCTATCATACTTTTTGGCGAAGCCAAAGTAAAAACTTTCGAATAAGTGAAAGTCGGCGCAATTACATTTTATTTTTAAATCAATAAGCATCGCTAGGTACAGATATAGAGTTTGTGAACTACAAAGAGTTTCAGTGACTAAAATAAAATGTATATCATGAACAGAATTTCCACAGCCAACGAGATGAGGAGTGAGTAGTTTTATTTTTATAAAATTTTCAGACAAGTTTTTGCGAGATTTTGCTGTAGTGCGGTATGTAGAATATTTTTGATTATAGTGGGTAGGTGATAGAGCTTTTGCTATTTTTTCATATCATCACGCCTCAATACATTCGTTAGGCAGTATGTAAAATATTGGGAGGATACTCGTTTGTAGATCTAGCCTCGTCTAACGATTATATCACATCTCAAAGTTAACGCTTGTACATCACACTAGAGATGGGTGAGGACTATCACTAGAGGGCACTAAACGTTCTTCTTATTTTAATTATCTATCTGCTTAGACCATCACATACAAAGCGTCTCAAAATTTAACACTAAAGTAGGGAAAAAGTAAATAATGTGGTGCCGAAAGGATTTCCAATTTGTAAATTTTTTTTCTAGAATCCTCAGCTGAACGCTACCGCGATTTTTCCCAAATTTTTCCGACTTCAAACTCTATCTTCTTTAGACGATATGTTTAGATAAAGCTCGTTTTTTGACTAATGGTAGATTAAATAATAATGCGGTCAATGTGGTCGGAAAGAATTTTGTATTATATATTTAGAATTCTAGAAAATTGATGGAGTACAGGCCGGAAATGGATATGTTTATGAAAAAAAATGTTTCGTCTAATCGAAACAAAAGTACGCACCCAATTGAAGCTAAGAATTTCACTGATAAAAACATTTGGCTTACAGCTAATCAAAATTTTTCAACCAATCAGCCCGTCAAATTCCGATAATATAGAGATTTATATCATTTTTGAGCGTTAAAAATAATTATGAAATTTTCTAAGAATTTCGATTACGACATTTTCCGATTAAAATTTATGTGTCATGGGCATCGGTTTTCGCGGTGAGGAGATTATATTTTCATCTTGACAAATCAATAAAAAATGTTTTATCAGCGAATGGAGTGGATATCTGTTTTATATTATTGTCGGGTTAATATGCATATGAACAATATTTCGAATTTTTGAAAAATTCTAGATTTTGTTCTAGATGTTTTTGAAAAAATATTGCCCACCATGAGAATTCCGTTGAGAAGTACATGTTCCAAGAACTTTACGTCATGACAGTAGTATTTAATAGTATAATTAATTAAATTGTATAAAGGGCTAATAAAAAGAATAGAAAAAAACCGACACCGATTTATCGCCGCACTTACAGAGGAATGCTTATTTTCGTAAGAATCTGATTTTTTTGGAATTCGGCTCATAATGAAATAAACAATGCACCCGCATAGCATCACTCATGTAAATGAAATACACCAACATCCCGGGTGCCCGTTGTCACTAGCGATTTCCAAGATACAAAATCCAAAAACAGGTCGAGAAATTAACCTGTAACAGCCTCCTGTTTGGGGTTCGAAATTTAGACAAAACCAGCTGTCTAGAGGATTTTTTCTATTTGTTTCTGTGCTCTAGTGAGTTTTGGCTGGAATTGTGAGTGCAATTCAAAAATATAACTACGATGCAGAGTAGATTTTTTGTTTGAAAAAGAATGAGCTAAAAATCGGTATAGTTTATTCTTTGAGTCTAGACGATTTATTCTAGAAAAAAACCTTGTAAATAGATTTTTTGAAAAATATACAAAAAGCACTTTTCTATTGCGACCTAAAAGTTTAATAAGTCATAAGTTAAAACGGGATAATTGTATATTATTATGAGAACATTTTCTAATAAACTCCCCTAGGAGGAGAGATTTGAAATTTGGTCGAAGGGACAACCCTTGTACCTGTACCGTATCTCAAGAGTGTCTCGAAACAAAAAGTCATTAGAACCAAAACTATAGGTTTTTGTTACAAGATTAAGGTAGATCTAACAGATCATGGCTATCTTTTGTGCCCATCACGTATTCCCTTCTTCTAACTCTCGGTTTAAGACATGACGTTAGCACTTGTAGATTAGTCATATCACAGAAAGTCAATTACCGCATTTAACTAGCTCGAACCAAGTAACATTTTATGAAATTTTCAATGATTTAAAACTCTGTGATTATCACGTGTGATATTTTTTTTGTACCGGTATGCCGCACATCTTAAGGGTGTGTGTGTATGTTCGCTCGAGATTTTGACTTTTACGAAGCCATTTTTTGAGTAAACCAAGCAGAGCTGATATCCAAAAAACTTTTGCCATCTTGAAGAACAACTTTTTACGGATATAATAAAATACATTCAATAAGCAGTAAATACTAGATATCAGTTAATCTTACACCTTTAAGCAGCATTTAAACAAGCCTCCCTTAAAATCAATTACACCATACGTGACTCTACATATAAATTAATTTATGTCACACTTTTTTTCATTGCACTATTTTAGTTTAGATCCAGGTATCTCAGAATGTAAGCCCATGTCCACAATGGATCAAAAAGCGCGGATCGTCAGCCTTCCTCGGAAAAGTTTCTGGCTTTTGGCGCGGATAAAACAAACCGAAAGTAAATTTTTTGAAAATGGTCAGTTTGGGAGGCTAGGCAAAAGGTTCTCTTCCTCTTCAGTTTTGCGCGATAAGTTTCGACCGCTTCACTCCGACATCAGCATCTTCTGAAAGCACAGAAGACTGTCTTTGACAATGCATTAGAGAGTTTTTTTTTAATTTTGATTTGGCGGTCTCTTGGGGGCCATGTCAACTTTTTTAGATATTATTGCACCAATTTTTTTTTGAAGTGCTCAGTCTGGGGAGGCCTGAACTTACAAAGGTATCTGTCCTACGCAGCTATAGAATGATAAGAGCTTATCGGCACTCAAATACTGACATTCTTGGACAGTCACAAGACTTGTGTGACCTCACCATTATGAGAGATTTTTAAATCTATTGATTACGGCGTCTCTTGGGGGCCATGATATCAACTTTTAAATTTTGGAATTTTGGACAGATTTTGAAAAAAAATTGGACTAAAATTTTCACAAATTTTTTTTTTTCGTCACAATTTAAACATTTTAAGGATTTTGGTGCAATATTTTAACTCGGTAGCTGAGTCGCATAAAGAAACAAACACTAGTCACGGCCCGTTCAATTTAAATTCATAATTATCAATATTTTTGTTTTTCGGTTTTTGGCCGCCAAAAGCAAAATTTCCCGATGACGCAGGGCAAGGCGGCTTTTGCATTAATGTGTGTACGGCTTTCTCTTGGAGCTCTCTACCCAAAAAAATAATGAAAACTGCGGTGAAAAATAGAAAGGGAGAAAATTCATTCTGAGTGTTATTTTAGGGATTTTTAAAGGCGGAGTGGTAGGCGTAATAGTGGGATTGGTGTATAAAGATTAACTGTTGAATTAGCAATCCACCGTGAAGAGTTGTTCTCCACATAGATGCAAAGTTTTTGGGATATCAGCTCTGACTTAGTTTTATCCAAAAATAGAAGCATTCTGTAAAAAGGTTCAAAATCAGCGACACCAACTCTTAAGGGGGTTGTAATGCTGATTGTTGTAATTGCTCGGTATTTCTCACTGCTTTTCAACGCTTACTTTTGTATACTTTTGTTTGGAATGTTTAAAGTATATTATATAGATTAATAAATTATTGTTTCACACCTGTATATAGATCATACACTTCGTTGTAATAATTAGATAAATAAATCCAGTTTATTGAATTATTCGTAACAAACTCGTAATACATATATAGAAAAAATGATTTTTGAGACTGTTAATTTTTTTTTGCCCTCGGGGAGTCAAAAACTCGCGTGATGATCATTGAATATCTAGATAGTATTTGTAATTTCTCAATAGGACATCGAAGCGTGAAAAGGTAGCTTCGCTATTTCTAACCGGCGAAGTGAAATTTTGCCGTTTACGCCGATTCAGGTCATATTCCAGTTATAAGAAAGGTGAAAAAACCTGTTCTCTGTGTTTATTTTGTCTGTAAAACTGGCTTATATATGTCGAATTTCAAATGATTTATTTTATCAACAAAAGATTCACCGCATAAAGGGCCTAAGATAATGCTTGTTGTCAATTTGGTATATTCTTTGTCATTTGGCAGTTGTTTATTGTTTATCAAACATCGTGCCGCGCACAGGCTTGAGACATTTCGTTGAGCAAGTATAGATCAGCTTATTTTATAATAAAAGAATGATAAAGAAAAAGATAATTTAGTAATTCAATTAAACGTCATTTTTAGAACGAATATTTTTCTAAGGTCCTATGGTGATTTTTTTAATTCGTTATAGGTCGAACTACTTGCAAAATAATTATCATGACGACAATTTTTTTTTGTATATTTTTTTCGACCTTTCGAATTTCGGATATAGAATTCATGTAAAATAGACTAAATCGAACGTATGATATGCGCACTTCTTAATAAATGCAATATTGAATCAATTCCCAGGGAAAATCAGTTCCATCGAATCGGATAATTTCTTTTGTTTTATTTTTTGAAAACAACAAACTGCAGTCGTGCAACGAACAAAGTTGATAAATCCGCATGAGACACCAGCCCGCTTTAGGGAGTACGCTGATTTAGCATGTTTTACTGATTTTTAAACCACTGTTCTGAGCTGAATAACAGTCCTCGGAGTTTCATATTTTGGGGACCAGAGATTTTGTCTAAATTTTTAAAATAAAAGTACCTCAACCAGATAAGGATTTTTCTTGTAAATGATGTAACGGGTATTTGTTACGGTACAATGACAAAAGTCGATTTTGGCATTTTTTTAAAGTGTTCAATTGGTCCTGAGATGGGATTCTACAAGATTTTTTTTATAATCTTTGGGAGTGATTAATGAATGAATTTAAAAAAAATAAGGAGAATATCGGATTTTTTTGAAATATATCATCTAATTATGTACCGTAATTCCGTTAGGAAAATGTAGCTCATAAATAGACTGTTTTGGTACATTTTTGGTAATGCTATACTATTTTTTTATAAGCATCCACAAACGAAGGAAGGTGCACAAGAAAGATAGAAGATATCTCTACTACTCGGCTACTCGTGGTATTGCAGGGCGATTATACTCGATTCCCTCGGCTCCCAATAAAGTAAATCTGGGAAAAGCATACACTGCGGAAGCTAAATTATTTTATATTGACACAGTATATTTTGAAGTTTTTTTTGGCAGTTCGTATTTTATATTTAATCTGAATATGGTTTTGAAGGATATTTTATTCATTATCCTGGTTTTTTTTAAATTTTTAATTACGAGCAGATTATAGTTAATTACAAAAATGGGCATTTTTGTGAATATTGTGGCATTTTCGATTTTTCTTTCGTCTAAAAAACTATATTAGAAGTAACCCATTTGTCTCGACGCATCCAATTTTTTTTAAATTACTGAAATTGTTTAGAAATTGGGGTAAGCGGGCAACTCTGCACGGTTTTTATTTTTGCTCGAAAATGGTATAGGGACGGGCTTTGAGGTCGTTTTGAGGTCGTTTTTTGTGCGAGAGCAAAAGGGTGTTAATTGCCGGCAGTTTGAATACCTAAGAAAAAACAAATTCAATTGGAGATAATTACTCAGCAAATTGACGATAGATTAGCGGAAAATAATTAGCAAGTAATAAATTGAAGAAAAATCAATCGGAATCATAATCTGTTGGAGGAATTGTTTGTTCGAGATTTTTCGACACTGGAAAATTTGAATTGGATTTGCTCAGCCTAGGCGTCAGATTTTCGTAAGGGTTTCATCGGTCAATATATTTTCAAATCGGAAAAAACGTACAAAATTTCTCTGATACAATTTTTGGAACAGTTTCAAATTTAAAAATAAACTTCTGGTAAAAACTCTCTAAAAACTCAGCAAAACACAAGGGTAACCGAATGTTCAAGGGGAATTATTTATAAGGCGGTGATTTAACCTGCTCAAATCAAATGAAACATCACAGGTTTAAGTTCAAATCACTCGGAATTTCTTTCAAAATATTGTTGAAATTCTTGGTGGATAATATTTAAATTTTTCCATTTTTTTTGTGAGTGATTAATATAATTTTCATCTTATAACTATAAAAAATTGCTCAGATCCACCTAAGGAAATTTTGAAAAAATCATCATTTTGAATTCTAGCTGAATAAATATAAACAGATGCAAAATTTTCGTAAAAAATTCCATAAGCTTGAGTGGTTACGGAAGTGATCTCGGCGCGTAGATTTACGTAAGCAATATTGCAACTACTGCGATCGTCCGCCAGGTGCTGTCTAAAACTAGGGCCGAGATAATTGCTCTCGTTTTTGATCCGCCACAGAAACGGCCCAAAACATTTTTCGAGCCAAAAATAAAAACCGTGCAGATTGTCCGCATCCGAGAAATTTGGAAGCAAATGGTCTGCACTTGGGACATTTTTTTTGTCAATTTATTTTTCGCTCAATGTTTGTTGGCTCAGTAAACATTGAGAGAAAATAAATTGACAAAAAAATGGTCCGACCATTGCTTCAAATTTCTAAACAAAAACTGATAATTAAACAATTTCAGTAATTTAAAAACATCGGATGCGTCGTTTTCAAAAGCCGATTTATATAAAAATTTTTGGTTAAAAAGTGGCATGAAATCCCCTGCAAGTGCTTTAATAGTATACAAATATATCTGATATAGGCTGTATCATATAGCCAAGTTGTCATTTGAAGTAACGCTTTTTTTCATTTGGAGAAATGTTTTATCATCAAACCTAACGATTCTTCATTATAAGCCACACTTTACCATGAGAAATAACGTGTTAAATTAACGCGTCCTTATATGTTCCCCCGACAGCTTCCTTGATACTACTTCAGACAGAATTATTATTTATAAAATTGAAATAAAAAAATTAATTTCATGCATGCTTATTGGTGTAAAAATTGCGCGAGCTATTATGCTATTCAGCAATTATATTGAGCAATTATGCTATTCAGGCCCTGAATTTCAAGGCAAGTTTGTCGACTAAGGGAGCTGATCGTGATCTGAATAGTACTTGCAAAAACTTTTATTTCATTGTATTTGAATAAAACATTTTTCTAGATTTTTTTCGAATGACATACAAAAAACATATCACATTGTGATAATCACAGAGTTTTAAAATTCATTGAAAATTTCATAAAATTTTCAATTAACTTTATTTCAATTAACTCATTTAGTTTGCATTAAAATATAATTTGTGAGAATTTTTAAATTTTAACTTTACTTTAAATTTGTACAATTAATTTTTAATTATATAATTATTCAACAGTTGCATAAAAGTGAATAGTTTGCGAATCGCTGAACCCATGTGGGATTTAATGTTTCGGCCGATAAATCCGTTCACTATCAATACATCCTTGACATTTTCAGCAAAAATAATTCTCCGATATTTGTCAAAAATTTCGACGAAAAAATCTTAAATTTGGCATTAACCCGATTAAGGGGGTAGCAGCGATGTGGCAGATTGGTACATTTTTTCGGAGTGATTTTTGAAAGAAAAAAAAATGTGAAAAATTTTTATTTTATTTTTTATCTAAA
>SCLH01000117.1:110449-163779 GCA_004367855.1 Oikopleura vanhoeffeni
TCATAGAATTTTTCATTAATTTCATTTCAATTGAATTCATTTAGTTTGCATTAAAATATTTTTCGTGAGAATTTTTAAATTTTAACTTATTTTTTAATTTATTTATTTATTCTTTGGCTACGTTTCGCTTATGCATCTTCAGGGCTAAAGTTTTAACGAAAATAAGTTTCGAAGTCTGTAAAAATACAGAATCTAGAGTTTACAAAAAGTCAGAAAAAGTGTGGGCTAGAAAAATACTAAATTTTTTCACCCTTATAAAAATAATTTTTTTAATTATATAATTATTCAACAGTTGCATAAAAGTGGATAGTTTGCGAATCGCTGAACTCATGTGGGATTTAATGTTTCGGCCGATAAATCCGTTCACTATCAATACATCATTGACATTTTCAGCAAAAATAATTCTCCGAAATTTGTCAAAAATTTCGACGAAAAAATCTAAAATTTGGCATTAACCCGATTAAGCGAGCTTTGATTAACAAATTTGGCCTTATCGCGGTTTTATTAAGTTTAAATAAAATTTTATATATCTCATGGCGAACTTGGTTCAAAGTCTAATCTCACATTAGGGTGGGAAAATAAGTTTCAACCACAAGTAATTTTGAAATTCAAGGGTACTTAAATTTAACTAGCAGATGCTGTAAATGAGGTTTCAAGGATAAAAATATATTTTTCTAAATGGCTATTTGATCCCATTTAAAAATAAACGAAAATTCATTGCAGAAGATTTTTACCGAAAATGTTGCTGAAAGGTCCGGTAGAAAATAAAACGATGAAAAATCTGAAAGAATTATGATTTATTTTTGTTTAAGTGGGTGCATCACCAGTGTTTTAAAACGGGATCGGGATCCCGAGTCGGGAGAACATTCTCGTATCCCGGGCCAGGATAGGTATGAGATCGGGATTGAAATTTTGACTAAGGGCGCGACCGGAACGGGATCGGGATTTGAATTTTGTCTGCGGTCGGGAACGGGACCGGATCGGGATTCAAGTTGTAAACTTGGTCGGGACTGGGACAGGGTCGGGATTCAGGTTTACAAGTTTCTCAGGAAAGGGACGGTATTTGATCGGGAATACAAAATTAATTTCGAGAACAATAATTTAATCAAATTTCATAAAATGATGGGGTTTGGTCTTTTTAATATATGCAGCGGTTTGAAAATGTATATTTATATATTTCGAAAACCACGATTATTCGGTATCCCGGGTCGACTGGGGATTGAAACGGGACCGGGATTGAAAACTCAGTCCGTTTTAATACACTGTGCTCTCTGGTAGCAGCTTATTTTGACATTTGTGAAGCTTCGTACTGCTGAACTTATTGAGATGAGCGGTTGATATAAGTCCTACTGACACTAACCACCTGGTTAACCGCGGGTCGACATGAGTCCCTCGTTCTTTTTCGATTGAGTAATTGTTTATCAGAAAATGTATCAGAAAAATAATTAAGCCCAAGAGCTCCAGCGGTGGTCCACCGCCAATTCAAATTAAAAAAGAACTCTGACAAAACCCTTGAAAAATTATTATGGGATTATTTAACATGTAGCCCGGGCGTTCTTTTATAAAAAAATTTGTTCGAACATAAAATTTTCTGTTTGCACAAACTTATGTCTAAGCCTCACTTTAAGGACTCTTTTCAATATCTACGCTTTTTTTTGTCCGAAAACTTGAGGTGGAGTTCAAAATCCCACAAATGGTGTCTTAGTGACTGTCTTGTGTATAATAATAGGCAAGGGTGCTTTATAATGGGAGCACCGAAGTTGATTGGTGCGTAATCACTTTAGTGCAATCCCTTAAGGCAATCACTGAGATAACATCAGTGGGATTCGAACACGCGCTATAGACATAACCCTTATTTTTAAGATCCACTTAGGTTGGAAAAGGGAAATAGAATAAAAGAGAAGGACGAGTAGGTCCGATATAATCTTAAATCATAAGGGCACCGTACTAGTTAAATTATATCCTCAGTTAAACGTTCAAAGATCAGCCGCGACCACATGTCAAGTGAAAATTGATAAAATTACGTTTTCGGGTTTTAAAATCTCGTAAGAATATTTTTTCGCTCAAAAGTATTTCAAATATTTAACAGAATTATATTTAACATAAAAAAAGTTTTTTGTAGATTGCGATTGATTCTGAATAACGAGAAGGTGAAGATAACGTGGGATTTTTTATCTGATTTTAATCGGTAATATTCCCCCGCTTATTTTTACATATTTCGCCCTTCATCGCGATTTTCTGCCTACTTTTACTTTAAGGTATTACAAATTTTTCACAACTGAAAATTCGTAAATGAGCATAGCTAAAAAATAAATTTCTGAACCTCTATTATAAATAGTTCATAATATTTTCGTCGGAAAACTAGATTACTTTTTGTTCACTAACAATATCAAGGGAGAGGGCAATAATAAATTTTTTAACAATTCGGCGATATTGGCATTTTCGGCGATATGTAAAAAAAATAAAAAAAATCCGGGGGGTGTTCGAAATCACGTCATAATCTGAACATTTTTCTAATTAAAAAATTAAATTTGAGAAATTTAATTTGAAAATATGACGTCATTCATGATACTCAAACTAATTGTTCATAAAATCTTTCAAAACCTACGCAATTTCGGCAATATTTGCTTTATCGGCAATATGGGCACTGACACGCATTAAGCTAAAAATCGTGAGATTGCGTAGGTTTTATTCGACGATATTTGGCCTTCTCCTTGTATAAGTTAACTTTGATTTATTTTAAAATATTTCCAAGTTTGGATTGCAGCAGACTGCTTTGTAATAACAGTATGTCTATTTTCTTGCAGGAAAATTTCAGAAAGGACCGGAAGAGTTATCAACGAATTATAGACGATTCACCCGAACCATTTTTTTTCCGACTAAAAAATTAGACATACTGTATTCAATTCGCAAAAAAAATACCCCGTATTGGTCAACTGGATTTAACAGACTTTCAAATGTTTAGAACGCTCCTTTAAGGAGGTCTTTCGATAGATAGAGAAGTCGATTAATATGTTTCTGAACGATAAATATGTAATATATGTTCTGTATAATTTAATCTGAACTATTTTACATATTTACATGATCCAAGCTGTCCGGTGGCGGTTACGTCAAGGTGAGTTGTAATCTCACCAATTAGAATTTTATATATTTCATATCGCGTTATTAGGCTGTCACCTAAGTCGACAAAAACGGTAACCGAAATATATAAAAAAAGTCATTATTTTGATTTTTGTATTTTATTCAAAAAAAACAGTTTCAAAACATATTTTGGTCGAAGGTCTGGATTTTGGTGTTAAAATATCAAATGTTTTGACGGAAAATAGGGTAATATCCCTTTATCACCTTTTGATTAATCTAATAGATGTGGGCTGAAAAGAAGAGAAAGCGGCCTCATGAGTGGCTAGTAGGGGTCTTAGGAGTGTTAGGATTGGCTCCCTCAACCCACATCTATTAGATTAATCAAAAGGTGGTAAAGGGATATGGGTGGCAAAATAATCTGCAGAGAATTTCAAGCATCATGACACAAAGTTTAAAATTTTAACTTAATTTTAACTTAAAGTCAAATGATAATAATCTTTGCTAAAAATCTTGAAGGCTTGGAAATCAAGTTAAACTCTCAACTGTCATTTGTGGTTAACATCGTAGAAGTCCGATCAGAAAGGTGTTGGAAAAGGCGTCAAACCTGACCTGCGCATCTGTGTTTTGAAACGCAATAATCGAAATTAATTGTTTTTAATTCTTGTTTCATACGAATAAGCAACAAAATTTCGTTCAAAAAATTCATTTCAAGTCTCATAAATCTACCGAATAACTCGGAAATCCATAAATAAGCAACATTGGCTGCTTACGTTCCGGATATCCGAGGAATTTGAGGGAAAAAATAAACCAGAAATTTCTTTTGAAAAAATTTTAGACATGATGAGGGTGTTCTTTAGAAAAAACGTTATATTTTTGAAATATATATTTTTCTTAAAAAATATATTCAAAAAAGAGCATATTTTTGAGGGTTTATTAAACCCGGTTTAATTTTCATACTTTTTATACAAATATACAATTTCTGAAATTCGAGAGTACTGGGGCTCATTTTCTGATAATAAGAAGGCTTAAAAAATTTGGTATTAAAATTTTATTTGGGACACATTAACCTTCTAAGCCAGGGTTGTAAAAGAGATGGGGGTTGCAAGGGGACGGATGGGGATTGAAACTGAGGGGATGGCTATCCCTATTTATCCCCTAGGCTATTTAATCGGGGAAATTTGGTCGGGGATTGATCCCTTTACAACCCTGCTCTAAGCTGATTAAATATTCCCTATCATATTTGGTTTGGAATAAATGCCTATGAACATTTGCAATATTAGTTTTCTTAACCCGTTTAGTAACGAATCCTATAATGGATTAAATCAAGATAATCTGGGAAATCTTCAGTGAAAAACGCCGATTTACTACTTATGTAAAAAAACAACCTTCAACCCACGGTGTTATCACGAGAAATTTGATAAAGCTTTAATTTTACTATGAAATGTCCTCATGCGAACAGTTGGTTATTAAACATGAACGAACATTAATAAAACAGGGAAGTTACATTTTGCAAGCAGTTTCATCCCTATCTTTTTACCAACCAAATTCCATCTCAAAAACGTTTACTATCTCTATAGCGCGTGTTCAAATCCCCCTAATGTTGTATAACTTATACAGTATAAGTGATTGTATTAGTGATTACTTGAGTGATTACACACCGATCAAATTTAACGGTCCCAATATCAAGCACCCTTGCCCTAATCATGCTCAAGACAATCACTAAGACAATTAGTGGGATTCGAATACGCGCTATAGAGATTGTAAACGTTTTTGAGATGGAGTTTGGTTAGAAAAGTGAGTTCCAAGTGAGTTTGGTAGTGAAAAATATATTAGGAGCAGAGATCGGATTATTTCGGATCGACGGATCAAAATTAAAAAAAATTGACATGACTCGAACTGGTCAAATTTTCGAAAAATCTGATTCAAAATCGATAATTTTAAGCAATTCCATACATTTCAAAATAAGTTATTGAAAAAAATGATTTTTTGTAATTTTTCATTGTAAATTGTTCGAGAAGATTAATTTCGGAAAAGTGATTTCATGGATGTTCATCTTATAAGTTCTGAACGTACTGTAGTTAGTTGAAATTTTTATATTCGTTATTATTGTTACTTCACATGAGAAATTGTCACTTTAAATAAGAAAGCGTCAATTAAAAAAATGTTACTTCCAATTAGTTCATTGTGTATATTCAAATAATATACACAATGAATATAATACAGTATAATACAATATAATACAGCATATCCTATTACGAGGAAGGTAGATCAAAAATGCCTAGGTAAAAATACAAACCAATTACAAGGTAAAAATTACAACGTAAAAATACAAACCAAATACAAACGAGAGTGAGACGGGCCAACCAACCAATCAAATCCCTGAATTGAACACACAATTGGTTTGTATTTTTACCTAGGCAATTTTGATCTACCTTCCTCGTAATAGGATATAGCTTACTATTTAACCCATGGACTTCGAACAACAGAATAATTTTGCAAATGTCATTTAAAACGATAAAAATTACGGTTGGTGCCTTAACGAATCAAGGGTGCGTTAACTAGTCACCCACTGTACAACGCGTTGCAACGAGGGAAATTCAGAAATTCATCTAAAATTTCCTTGAAAACGTGTTTAATCATCGATTACCTCCGTAATTCAATGAATTTATATTTTAAATCTTACCTATATATCCTCCCATGAAATTTGTTTGTGGTTAAAAAATATAATTTAGAACTCATTGAGTAAAATTTTGTAGAACATAAGTAAACATTTTCAAAAAAAAATTAAAATTCAGTACTGTTCAAATAAAAAGTGTCTGTTTTCTCTGTCTCCGCTGTATAGTTGAAATTTCCAATTCTTCCGGTTTTTTCTCTCTCTATTTTTCTTATCTCGATCAGTGTTTTTGATATCAACGTTTTTAAATTATAATATTTATTTTATTCAATTCAAATTTCGCATAAAAATGGTAAAGAATCGGACTGGCGGTAACTCGGTGTGGCGCCGCCTACTCTCTAGCGCTCAATTATCTGATTCTTTTTTTTATTTCGTTTCGAAAGTCGCTCTACTTGGATTTGCACTCAACAATCTGAGAAGATCTTAAGAAAAAGCGTCAAAAGTTGATTTTGGAGTTTATTTTGATTGAAAAGGCCACTTTTAATCTGATCGAACGTGAGATTAATAGGTGAAATAAGCAGACTTGTGTTAGAATATGCATTTTTCGTCTTAGACTGGTAATTTTGGCACTCTAAATTCAGATTTTATAAAAAAAAGGGCTGTTTGAATGACAATTTTGTCGAGCATGATTCATGCTGCATGATTAACTCCGTCAAGTATATTTAGTACAAATTAAACTGATATTCCTTTGCAGCTATTTTTAAACTATTAAAAACCCATCAAGGGAGTCTTGGCTGTTTTTTTGCAAGTTTCTTTGCTTAANTACGCAAAAATTCCAAAACTCTAGAAAAAAACGATGAGGAGCGCTTCGGATATGATCCCCTTAAATGCAGAAAAAATGACCCTAAATCAAATTTTCGATTTTCATTCAATTTCGAATTAAGTTTTAAAAAAATAGCTATAAAATATTCATGCAAAAATTTCATAACACTAGAAAATGGCGATAAGAAGCGCTTCGGATATGATCTCCTTANAAAACCGTAAAATCCAAAAAAGTTCAAAATCTATATTTGCCTGATTTGCAGAAAATTGCGTTTTATTCAAATAAAACTGTGATGCTTTGTAGTCGGCCTTATCGTGGCTGCAAATAAACCAACAATAATAATAGCAAGTTGATTAGTTGAACTTAACTTTTGTCATACGTGAAAGCTGATTGTAAATCTTGAGCAATAAGCACACTGTGACCAAGAAATATTCTTTGATGCGTTAAGGGGGTGGCATAAGTCCAGCAGATTGGTACATTTTTTCAGAGCAATATTTGAAAAAAAAAATGTGGAAATTTATTTTTTCATTTTTTATCTTCAATCAAAGTGTTCATTCTTACAAACGTTAACATTTTTATTCCCTAAACATAACTAACTTTACTTAAAAATACAAAAAACAACTTTGCACTGTGCATCATTTTCCAAGTTAACCCGACTATAGAATTTTTTAAAAACGATATTAATAAACTTCAGACATTGTCGGGTGTACTCCGCTAATTAGTTCTCTAATTACTCTGCACAGTCGAAAATTTCTTAAATATCGAGGGTTTTTTTTCCATAAAAAAGGGTTAAAATTGGGAAAAAGTAGAGAAAAACAGCTTTTTTTGAGATAAAAATTGACCTTAAATTGCGTTTTGATTTTAAAAAATGTCCTGACTATTAAACAAAATTCCGCCTATTACACCCACCATTTTATTGGAAATTTTTCACAACCATAAAATTTTGAAAGATTCAGTGCCGAATGGCACTTATCCAGTGCACAGTCAAGTGTCAAAAATTTCATCAACAGTTTCAAAATGATAAACGCGCGATCGACCGATTAGTTGACACACGGCAATTTAATAGATACCAGAACATTTAATATTTTATTCTGCCTGAGTTTTTATGGAGAGATCAAAAAACCACCAATAAAAAATTTTGGCCTTGATTAGGGGAAAATTTTCATAATTTTTCTTAAAAAGTCAATAAAAAATGAAAATTTTATGATTTTTCAAACAGCGGTCAGAAAATATGTAGGAAACCATGAAAAAAGATAAAGTGGCTTTTTTTTGGCTTTTACCGACAGATTTCAGTTATCAAACAAGAAAAAATTAAGGACAAAAAATGCGGAAAATTTTTCATAATGCTTTGATTTTTTTTTCAAATTTTTCCAATTTCAAAGGTGAAAACTTGAGCTCAAATATTTCCTAAAATAGATAAAAAATTATTTTAATGAGCTGGATCATATATATTCTTGTTGAGCTAACGATAATAAGCACAAAAAATTAACCAACTAATTACTTTCGTGAGTTATATTTACTTCAATCTGCCGGGTTTAAGCCACCTCCTTAAATAAGGTAGGCCTGAACAAATTCTAAAACTTTTTATCATGAAAGTGTTCAAAAACGCATAATGGTTTTTGAAAACGTTCCTGATAAAATTTCGAAATTATTATCAGCATACAAAATTGTATTCGTGATCCTCTAGAATATCTCATATTCACACTTTTGTGAATATCCCGGCCCTGATTAGGAAACGTAGTGTGTTTTGAAGTAGTAGGGCCGGGATATGCACAAAAGTGTAAATAGGGGATATATCGAAAAATCCAAAAAATTTATTTTTCGGGCCTACCTTACTTTTTATATTTTAGTTTCGAAATTTGACGGACTGAGATCATTTTCAACACATTTTTAGGGCTCGTGAAAACCTGATAGGTTTAACCTGCTCAATATAAGATTAGCAAGAAAAAGTTTAATTCGTCGAGAAAATTGGAAATTTCAATCATTCAAATACAAATAATTAATAATAATAATTTAATAATTATTAATTCAAATATTATGACAGTTTTTACGAAAAACGTCTTTGCCATCTTTTTTGGCGTACAATTTCAACAAATACTTTATTTGAAAATCAAGCTTTTCTGGATACAGTTAAAATTATTGAAAATAAATGCAAAATTATAAATAATTTTTATCAAATTTTATTCCAAAGCACCATAATTTTTGGTTTTAAATTCAAGAATAAAATGGTAATATTTTCTTATCAAAGTTGACTAGATATAACTTCTCTGACAAGCATTTTTAAGATTGACTTAGGTTGCGTAAAGGATATACTTAAACTCAGAGTTATTTATTTTTGTACGGTTCCTTAAAAGTTTGAGGCTAAAACTGATCAGAAAATCGTCTTAAAAGATGAGTAGGGTGCGCACCGGGATATCCAATGGCCAAACTAACAGTCATTGGCAGGCTTGTAAAACGGATAGCTTTTGCGTGGGTTTTCCATCTCTTTTTTTGCGTAGGTTTGAGGAAAAGATAGGAAAAAAATGGGGATGGGGATAGAAAATCCGGTCGGAGATGCATCCCTTTACAAGCCTGGTCATGGGCGTTGATGTCATTCAAACCATTTTACGGATTCAGCCAATCAGGGCAAATATAATGTTCTTTTTGTATTTTCGTTAGACATTTAGGGGACTGTACTGTACGTACATTCAATATTGTACATGGTATAAAAATTAACCCGAGAACATAGGTTGAATTGTAATTTTATTGAGATAATAATCCTTGGAGTCTAGCCCAAATGAGGTAGCTCACTTTACCTAATAGGCTTCAACCGTAATTTATGATGATTTTTTTCTTGAAATATCTCCAATTTGTAAGCTACAAAGTATGTTTTTTGTTTTGCGGTATCTCGTACAATCGCGGAAATCCTTACATAATGAGGCCCTTAATTTTGCCTTGTTTTTGACCACTTCATCATGTGTTAGAGTCCAGATTTGAATACTGTTATGCGAATTTTTAATAGTTTTATATAACTTAAAAATACTCTGATAAAAATAAAAAGTCACCGCAAAAATGCAACGGCCGTAATGAGTCATGCATGATAAAGCATGCTGATTAGACAAATACTTGAACCAACTGGATTCGTGGAAAATATAAAAGCCCACCATTCAAAATTGATATAAAAATAAAGTGAGGGAAAACGAGAAGAAGAAAAAAAACAAATAATAGGGGAAAGCAACCCTAGTGTCCTGCCGGCGTTTTGACCACTAGAGACTGTCTAAGACTATGCTAAATAACTAATTAGGAGAAACATTTTAACGTCTAATTAAAATATCTTAGGTCCTAGGAATATTAAAAAAATAAAATAATTTCCTACAATTCTGTAAATAAAAATTTATTCCTCTATTTAAAACAAAAATCCGAAAAACAGCTTGGAAGCGTTATGTTTATCATCAAAACATTCTACAAGGCTCGACTAAGGTGTTTTTTGTGATTTTTAGCTCAGCAAAATTGGGGGTCATTAAATCGCACTGAAAGCTTACGACATTTTCTGTGCGACTGCGTGACCCCCAACAGACCAATTTTGCAAGCTAAAACACATAAATATGTGCTTTGAACTAGGCCTGTAAACAATGTTTCCTCGTGACAAACGAGGGTAGCATGATCATGCTTACAATCTGAACAAATGTGTCCTTATTTCCGTTTTAATGTACAATTCTGTTTAAACAACAAATCTTTTAATAAAAGTTTTATTATATCGTAAAAAATTCCAAACAAAAAGAAAGTAAAGTTAAAAACCCGAAATGTATATGTAACAAATAAAAAAGTCACCGCAAAATTGCAAGTGGCACTTTTTCTTCAGTATATCTACTAAGTATGTTTTTTGTGTTGCGGTTGTTTTGACCACTTTATTATAAGTTAGTGACCTTATTTGATTATTTTAATGCACGTTTAGATCATATAATAATCTGTACTTTCTAAAATATTGTATTTTATAAAAAATTTATACTTTTGAAGATGGATTTGAAACGTCACATGTTTTTCATAAAATTTTCATTTTAAAAACCTGAAGTTTAACTTATTTTTTAGAAATAATTATTTTATGCGAAAAATACGAAGTTTGAACAACAGCATAAAATCAAAAAATTGTTTTTTTTGTTGGAAAAATTATTTTCAAATTTTTGACAAAAAGTAAAATTATTTGTAATTTTTTGCACTTTCAGACTGGGCAGATTTTTTTTATGAATATTGCTTGTAATTTATTAGTTTATACAAAATAAATTTTTTGGGCATGCGAAGCCATTTGGAGGAGCTTTTGTGAAGGCAGTTCTAATTTCCGGTGAGTTTGAAAAAAGTATACAAAACGCGAAATATTTAGACAATGAGTCGCGTTGGGGCCTCATTCATAATTCTATTCATACAATCATCTGATAAAACTCACTAACTTTCCAAAAATCTATATTAATCTATACTAAAACAAAAAAAAGACGCCTTCATTCTATCACAAACGTTCTATTAATCATAAACTAAGAAACTTATTTAATTTGAAGCTTCAAATGCGAAAATCGAAACGTTGCAGAATAATTAATAACGCTTTGTGAAAATACACAATTTCAGATGTTTGAGGACTTGTTACAATTACCCTTAGATTTTTGCGGTGTCTTTTTATCTATATCCAAAGTATCTTTTTAATTTTGCGGTATCTCGACCTATCGTGCAAATCCTTACATAATGCGGCCCCTGAATTGTTCCTTGTTTTCACATTGTTTCTTTTGACCACTTTAGCATGTGTAAGTGACCAGATTTGAATATTTTTATCAACCTGAAAATCTTGTCGTCACTTTGAAAAGATTAATTTTTGAATTTTACTTCTAATATTAAATCCCTGTTGACTCGGCCACAGAGACACTTTGTGCAATATGGCACAGATCATGCAAATTGAAACCTTCCCATTTTTGCTTTCGATTTGATAATATTCTTAGTAAAAATAGATTATTCTTCAGATTCTAAAGAAGGAAAATAACAGTATTTTGGTAAAATTTCTATCAACCAAAATACCCTTCGTCTCAATTTTATGTATTTATTGATCTAACAACAATAACACACTTTTTCAAATGACTTGATATTCTCTAGGATACCACCAGCAAAAGGCCACTCTAAAGGAATGCTGGTCGCTAAAAGCTTAAAAAAAAGTTTTTTGTGGTCGAATTTCAGAAAAACTATGCATTTAAGGATCAAATAGTTTTTCATTTTTAATTAATTGAAAATTTTTTGGAAATATTGATCGATCAGAAAAAACGACTTTGATTTTTTTGAAAAAAATCACCTCCGTAAATTTTATGGAAGAAAAAAGTTCCTCCCAAGAATTATCGAAACATCGGCCAAAAACTAATTTTTGGCTTCAAGAATTTTCGAACGAGAAAATTTGAAATTCATTTAAATTTTAAGCTGAAAAATTAGGAAAAACCACCACGGTCTACGGAAAAAAATGGTTAATATTATCATAAACGCCGGACAAACGTTTTTGCAGAAATTTATTCTGAAAAATCATCAATACTAGTTGTTGGAGGAAATTTTATACAGTCCCCGATGATCAATTCCAGCGACTACTACCCTCTTAACATCTAAAATTTATCTGGTATGTAAATACAAAAAATTTGTTCAATATTTTCTGTTTAATATTTCGTTCGTAATCTTATCACCATATTTCTAGTGATAGCCATTGAAAATAAAGTTGACTCCCCATACCATGGAGATTATGAAAATAAATAGTTCCCCAAAATGGGTGAATTGAAAAAACATGATATTAACCACGAGAAATGCAGATAATTATTCTTGAAAATACAGTTTCTAACAAAACTGTTTGTTCTAAAAATTTGAAAGATCGAAATTTTGTCATGATAATGTAAAAATGGCCCCGAAAAGGCAAATGTGCAAATTATTAAAAAAATTTAACCAAAAAAGGCAAATTATTAAAAAATGGCTAATTGAAATAGAAATACCAATTATAAAAATTGAATAAATTAAAAGAATAAAAACAATTAAAATCGGGTTCATATAGTCAATTTAGATTTTTTTTAATAAATTATTTTTCAGGACTCAAAATTTTATTCTTAAATTTTCAAAATTTATGAAGAAAGCTAGGTTTTTCATTGTTTGAAAAATCGACCTCATCAAAATACACGATAATTGCTATAAACGTGTTTTCCCGAACCTTATGATTCCAACGCTGATAATTATTCTTTTCTGAGCCACCATTTTGAGAAGATACATGGCGTTACAAATATCGACTTTTCCGACGGAAACGGTTTACAGCGGGACACACTTAAAACAATAACGATGAGATCTACGTACAAAACAGAAATCTTTTGTTTTCAAAAAATTCAAATTTGTGTATTATTCTTGTTCATTAACTGTTTTATGTTGAAAGTAACGGCAAAAGTCAAACTAAAATCGCACCCAAATCGGTTTTTGTATCTGTTCAAAAAATCTTTCCAATAAAGTTTTATTATTACCGAAAAAATAGCCTAGATAGGCCACAATGACCCCACTGATTAAAAAAATACAAAAACAAGGTGCGAATCGGATCATTTTTTTATTTTGTATTGGAAAACTTTTGAGATTTTTACATAATGTTTGCAGTCCAAACCTTGCACCAGAGGTCGGCAAAAAATTTTGAGCCGACCGATCCGATCCAGATCCGATCCAAAACAAATTTGAGGCGACCGATCCGATCCAGATCCGATTCAAAAAAAATTGAGGCGACCGATCCAGATCCAATCCCAAAAAAATTTAAGGCGACCGATCCAAATCCGATCCAAGAAATTTTTCAGATGTGCCAACGTCTGCCTTGCACAGCTTGTATTTACTATGGAGAGTCACTTCGATTAAATAAAATTATACACGACAAAACTCTAATAAATAAGTTCTGGGTTGAAAGTCACGTAAGACCACCTGACTACTGAGTCAGTAGTACTGACCAAATTACTTAAATCGGTGCCATGGACATCGTTTTGATATATACCGAATGTGTTTTAGCTTTTGGGGTGTTCCCCGGGGGAGATTGAAACGCCCCTTAAATTAACTAACCAAGTCGCGCTCTGATTGGTTAAGCGTGAATCTCCTCGGGAACACCCCAAAAGCTAAACACATTGGGTATATATATAGGCCCTGTATTACATATATGCATACCCAATGTGTTTAAGCTTTTGAGGTATTCCCCGAGGAGATTACACGCCTAACCAATATCAGAGCGCGACTTGGTTTATTTAAGGGGCGTTTCAATTTCCCAGGGGAAACCAAAAAGCTAAAACACATTCTGTTAGTAATACTGAGTATCGAATAATATTATTTTTTTCGTTAATCAGTGAACGGCCGTCATGTGAAAATAACAGTTTTTTGATCTAATATGAAATTTTTTTATTTAACATGTTACGAAATTGATGTCTAAAGGATCTTTCAAGAAGCCTCGATATTGAAAAATAAATTTTCTGAATTATTTGCATTATGCAAATGGTTTTGACTGTCGATAAAATTTCACTTAGTAGCCGGTAAAATAACTTGAAGGATTATGCCAAAAGAATAATCAATTTAGAATTAGAAATAAGAATACGTAATTCACTCAACATTTTTATAGGGGGGGGCTCCATATCCTTTTCTCAACCTAAGTTCATCTTAAAAATTTTTACTATCTTTATAGCGCGTGTTCGAATCCCACTAATGTTTTCTTAGTAATAGTCTTGAGTATGATTATAGACAAGGGTGCTTGATATTAGGACCGCCAAAGTTGATCGGTGTTTCATCACGCTAGCAATCACTGAGACAACATTAGTGGGATTCGAACACGCGCTATAGAATCAGTAAGCATTTTTATGATGGACTTAGGTTGGGAAAAGGATATAGCCGGCCTTATATCGCCGAATTTTACCATATTGCAGAAAAACCTACGCAATTTTCGAATTTTTAGCTCACATCCTTCCGGTGCCCATATCGCCTGAACAGCCAATATCGCTGAATTCGCTGAGTGCGTCATGAATGAAGTCACATTTCAAGATTGAATTTCCCAAATTCACTCTTTTGAATTTTTTAGATGGCGTTTGGTGTTGTACTTAATCCAACTTATTTCAGGTTTTTACTTCAGTTTAATTCATTGTAAACCGTTTTATATAATTGAAAAATTATGACCTCATTTTGAACATCCTTGCGTTTTTATTTCTGAACAAAAAACTTTATTTCTCTCCCTTAATCCCCTATTTACACTTTTGTTAGTATCCCGGCCCTGATGAGGAAACGTGATGTGTTTTTAAGTAGTAGGACCGGGATATTAACAAAAGTGTGAATAAAGGATATCGCCAAAATGCCAATATCGCCGAAAGTACAGTATACTTTTACATATATTCAGTCCTGACGATGCCATTCGGCGAAATATTGACTTAAAATAAATTACAATTATTTGTAATTTTGAATTATCGCCGAAAGTGCCCAATATAGACGAATTTTTAGACAAAAAACTTTTGGCGATATAAGGCTCTCCCTGTTTACAGTAAAGGCAAATGTTACAAATTTTTGAAAATTAAAATTATTAAAACGTTGAACAAACCAGATTTTGATAAATAAGACTACAATATAATAACGATATAACAAGACTACAATGAAACAGTATTAATAACACTGTATAATCAATGAAAAACAAAAAAAATATATAATCAAAGTTTTAAGCTTTTATTAAGAAAAAACGGACACATCCAAAAATTGGCTCGATATTGAAATTTATGAAACTTAAAATGTATAAATACATTTGTTTTATAATTAAGAACACCCTCCAAGAAAACGTACAAACTTAAAATCCAACAAAATTTAGAGCGTAGAACTTTGACGTCGGGGACCTTAAGAATCGCGTGATTTGATTCGTCAATACACAAGATTCAATGCGTATTGACCAATCACATCACAGGATTCTTTAGGTCTCTGACGTCAAAGTTCTACAGGACACGTAAGTATAATCTTAGTATATTAATAATTAAAAAAAGCAGTGACATCGTGAAAAAACCTTTATTTGGAAATTTTAAAATTGGATCTGAAATTAATATTTTGATAGAATATATCTTTTTCTCAACGGAATTCCATCTCAAAAACGTATACAATCTCTAAAGCGCGTGTTCGAATCTCACTAATGTTGTCTCACTGATTGTCTTGAGTATAAATTTGACCGTTAAATTTGATCGGTGTGTAATCACTCAATAAATCACTCAATAAATCACTCAGACAATCACTTAGACAACATCAGTCCGATCCGAACACGCGCTAAAGAGATAGTAAACGTTTTTGAAATGGAGTTCGGTTGAGAAAAGGATATTACATACAATTACTTATTTATCATGATGGAGGATTCAATATCATTCATTTGATTTTATAAAATTTTTAGAATATTTTTATCGTATATCCCCTATTCAACACTTTTGTGAATATTCCGGCCCTTATTACTTAAAAAGCACTACGTTTCCTAATCAGGGCCGGTATATTCACAGAAGTGTGAATATGGGATATAAAAATTAAAATATAACATTCAAAAAAATTTACGCTTTATATATTTCACTATCGACCCGCAAGAATTGATTTTTTGGCTTGATACTCGTGTTATTGTTCAAACTGCATTTATGAATAATCTCGTTGGAATTACATCTTGTCTTCTTATTATTTTGTCCAAAGTCAAATTTTAATCAAAAAACAATTTTCGACATCTGGAAGTTAAAACTGCAAAAAGTTCATCTAACAACTTAAAATGTGTTATTATTTGATGGTCTCTGAACACTTCAAAGCATTTTTAACCTTTAAGTTATTTTTGACAAAAAATGTGCAAAATTTGTTTTCTGTCAAGCAAAAACAGGTAGATTTAAGCAAACAAAAAAATTCTTGATTTTTTGTTAAAGAGTTTCGAAAAAAAATTCAAAAAAATTATTCAAAAACATTCAGCTCAAATACTTACAAGACATTACATTTATTGATCGTTTAACTGTATTTCAGCAGTTTCAGAATTTATATAAGTATATTAAAAAATATCAACTTATTATCTTTTTTCCAATCAAAATGCCGCTGAATAGTAAATAGGGTTGTTCCACCATTTACATTTCGGATTTTTGAAACAACTCAATCGATTGATTTCTTAGATCGCTCAAATTGACTACACATATTTATTGAAAAAAAGGTCCGAATAGGACCAGGTTCCTTTTTTTTTATTATATTTTAAATTTATCATATTAGAAAAATGAGAAAAAATAGTGGGATTTGGATTAATTGTTTTTCGACTTTTTTAAATCTGTTTGGTCATTTTGAGATTTCTAAGAACTCAATCGGAAAAACCAAAGTGTAAACGGTTAGGACCAGGCTTCTAAAAGGGAACGATTTTGCGTGGGTTTTGTCCCCCCTTTCCCTTTTTTTTCCTATTTTTTTCTTTACGCATGAGAGGTTAAACCTACGCCTGAGAGGGGAACGAAAATGACTTATATTTAGAAGCCTGGTTTAGACATTCTTTTTACTACTGAGAGAAACTTTTATTGTCAGAAGGATCTAACCTCGTTTGTCAATAATTTTGCAAAAAAGGTTTATATCATCTTTATTATGGTTTAAAAAGGATTATTATCATCTTTTGATGAAAAATGACTTTTTAAAATATTTGACAAAATGTCCAAAAGTTACTCTGCGAAATATTTGTGGTTTTGTAACTTAGAGGGTTAAGATTCTTATCTGTAGAAGATCTGACAATTTTAATTCTTTAACTTTGCCGCATTGTCTATGAGACTTCGTCTGAAGATCTATCGCGCCTAGGTTTAGTATAATACTGTTTCAATACAATTTTAATAACCAAACAAATTCCTGTAATTTGCAGTATTTCTCGTGCACAAGTGGAAAGTCGAGCACTTTTAAAATTTTGAAAAAAAAGATTAAAATTAACTCCGTAAAGCACTTTGGACCGTTTGTTGGATACCGCCATAAAATAAGAATCTACGATTAGTGACACGTAAGATACTTTTCTATCGTCATCGGGAGAATACGATATTATATCTTCAAGGACTCAATTCTTAAAATTGTCATTTAAAATAATAATTGAACAAAAAATATAAGGGAGTAGTGGGAGATGATTCAGATATTGCTAAATTTGACGGGAATGATGCGGTCGGCTGATTGGTTGAAACTTATATATAAAAAGGACATCACTCTTATTCTTTAAAAATGAAATCCAGTGCGCTTATTGTTCAAAAGCGGGTCAAACGCGAACGCGAAAGTAGAGGCCTAGTGATACAATTATTTGATATACCAAAGCGAAAGTGAGCTCGGGTCGGCAAATCATCTCCACGTATTTTGCATCATTGCAAGCGGGTTTTCCGTTTCATTTGGGATGAAGAATTTCCTTGTACTAGTAGTTTTAAAAAAAAAAAAATTTCTGAGTTTAAGATAAATGAGAAAATTTTCGCTATTCCTAATTTGCTTCAAAATACAGTATGTAATTTTTTTGATCGAGAAAAATACGGAAATTTGTAGAGATTTATATCATGATTAGCCAATGGGCGGGCGCCTAAAACATGTGTTCGTTTCTTCTATTCAACTTGAGATTGTTGTTCTTGTTAAATTTATTCACATACAGTCTGTTTGTATTTTTCATACTATGATTCATAGTCTATGAAACATACTGTAAAAAAACTAAAAATTATAGAAAAAACAATTTGTTAAAATAACTTCGATCAAAATGCTCCTAAATAAACTTGTTTTTGCACATTTTATATTTGAATATTTACGTTATTTTACAACTTAAACTTTGGTCGGCAAAAGTAGTTCTGAGAATTCTAAAAGACTAATTCTGTTGAAAAAGTCAATATTTTCGTTTTTGATTGATATTATTTACAACTGATTTTACATCAATTTGAAAATATTTTTTGTTTGATAATTTATGATCAAGCTGTGAATGGACCTTTTTCGGTAAAATTACAATCTAAAGCGGTGAAGAAATTTTTTCAAAATTAACTCAGAATAGCAAGTTGGGTCTTTATATCCCTTATGACCTTTTGATTAATTTAATAGATGTGGGCTGAAAAATAGAGAAGCGGCCTCATGAGTGGCTAGAAGGGTCTTAGGATTGATGATTCGCTCCCTCAACCCAGATCTATTAGATTAATCAAAAGGTCATATAGGGATATACTGTATAAAAATAAGGGAATAAAAATAAAGGGAATATACTGTATAAAAATTCCTAACAATTTCAGACAAATATGGGTGATTTGCCTAGTCACCCACTGTATATCATATACAGTGGGTGACTAGGCAAATCACCCATATTTGTCTGAAATTGTAGGAATTTTTATTTTTTGAAAGAGTTTTTATTTTTGAACGAATTTCAACTAGCCTGTTACAGGCTTTCTGTAGTATGACTAATAAGTTTCGATTCGAGTTAAGTAATACTTGATCTAGCAAAAATGCTGTAACAGTTTAGAAAAATGAAAAATTCGGAAGTTGCATTGTTTGATTTCCCCGGATTGCGGGAAAAAAATAATTTCAAAAAACGATATTTCTTTTTACAACCCTTATCTCGGTAACCATTATTTGTGTGGTTTAATTTGGCTTGAAACTTGGGCTTTTCATTAGGCTGATTCGCCTACGCACGCTAAAAATGGTTCGCAAGATTAGTATTATACTGATAAATTATAAGGTCGTACATATACAGTCGTATAGGGTCGTACGTTAAATTTCTACCTTGTAAAATGTCTAGTTTGTAAAATGTCTACTTTTAAGGATTTTCTTTTGAAAAATTTTAGCTTATAAAACGAAACTTTCCCATATATTTTATAAGTTAATCGAATGTTCTTACATCGAAATTAATGTAATTATTTTTCAGTAAGATGAGACTTTGAAAAATAAAATGTTCGAGAAAAGAGTACATGTAGGAGACATTTACAACGTAAACATTTCACGAAGTAGACATTTACGTGTGAACAAAATATAGTTAAATTATTTAGAAAAATAATTGTATTTATTTTTGAGGTAAAAAAAATAATTTCGAATTTTTAGGTATGACAAATTAAAAAATGACGGTTTTTGTCGATTTCTGAATGTTTCAAGAAAAATTAGCAAGAGCTCTATTTTTTGTTCTAAAATGAAAATCAATTACTTTCAAATATCATGCTATATTACCTCTTTTCCGCTGAAATGGCAAAATGTTTGACCTTTATCGCTATATTATAGCAGCTATAATTCTTCTGAAGTTTCGGCTTGGATTATTTTGCTCATTAATCCGCTATAATAAGGGCTATAATCGTTTTACCAGCTATTTGCACACGTTATGAACAATGTAGAGCGGCGAAATAACCTTCAATTCACCTTTAATCCAATTTATAGCCAATAAGGGGTGAAAAAGGACCAAAATTTCGAAGTCAAAATAGTAATGAATAAAAAATCGACAGTACTAAAGCTTGACAAGTAAGTGACATTTATTTTTTTTTGTTCACCTTGGGAAATTGAGTTATTCAACATAATTTTTGAAAATTAGTTTGAAATCAATTTAAAAAGCTAATGAAAACTATCCGACCTGATTTGGTTTGTTTAATCTGTATGAAAAGCTAAATTTTTTTTTTATGTGTCTAAGGCCAGTTTTTATGATTTTGTCTTTTTGTGGGTCGGTGAAATTTTCAATATTTATCAAATGAATTAAATGATACTATCATATTCACCGTTGCCCTGTGTATGTCAAAAATTGAGTTAATACGAAATAATTCATATTCTTCCAAAATCGACTCAAACTTACATTAGGGGAGTTAGAGACAAATTTTATATCCCTTTATCACACTTTTGTAAATATCCCGGCCGTTATTAGCAAACGTAGTGTGTTTTTAAGTAGTAGGGCCGGGATATCAACAAAAGTGTGATCAAGGGATATGAGTAGGGTGCGCAGCGGGAACCCTACAGACTGAACTAAAACTCCTGATAAACATTTATTTGCTATCGGGGGGTAATCGCCACCGAAAAAGACGATTCCGAGCAAAAAATTTTTTTGGGCCATTCAGTGGTCCTCTTTTCAAGTTTTAATCAAGTAATATTTAATCAAGTTTTAATTAGCTTAAAATGAAATATCGAAACGTTGCATAAATAAAATATTATATTTATTAAATGGAGTTATTAGAGTTTGACATTTAGATTTCAAACCTTTAGGTTACAATTCGAGCGATTTTCGATTCTATCTAAAAATGATTTGGTATCACTTGATCTTCAATTAATTCATTTAGCCCTTCTTAATAAAATTGCACGGAATACAATTGCACAAAATTTAAAATTTAATTTCCCAAAGAATAAAATACGGAATTAACGGGGGAAATGCCCTACACGAGTAAATCCAATTTTTGAATCTAACTTTATAACTGAAATCGAAGTACTTTCAGAAAAATTGAGTAATTTCCGGCAGTTCCGTAACCGGAAATGAAATTGTTAAAGTGACATTTTGAACAAATTGTTTCCTTGTGTTTTTTAAGAGTGTGTGGTCATCGCCACGTTTAATAATATTCGAAAGGTTTAATTAGGCCAAATACGAAATAAAAAATAGTAAAATAGTCAAAATAAATATTAAAATGATGTTATTTTATATTCAGGAATTTTTATGCGTAGACAATGAAAAGAAAATATAAGAAATTATCGGTGACAAATTCTACATATTTTATGAAATGCTCATAAGCGCCAAAAGCATTATTTTGGTCTGAGTTTTTGCTCGATTTTTTTTCAAAAATAAAACGCCTGAGACGATAAAAATTTGAAGCTGTGTTATTGTATTTTTTTTTGAAAAATACATTAGTACCAAGTGGGCGCTCATTGATGGAAAGTTGTTCGATACTTTTCCCCCGTTTTTGATGACTTATATTCCAAAAATATAACCATTTACCATTTTCCCTCGGAAGTTTATTTCAAAAAAAAATATTTTTATTTCAAACAATATATTGATTTTTTTTCAAAAAATAAAATGGACTTTTCTCATTGCTTTGAAATTTAAAAAAAAAAGAGTTTTGCGAGTTCAATTTCTGCTAATTCAACTTGTGAAATTGACAAGTCTGTTGAAAAGCTTGATAATGAAATATACCGAGACTTTGCTTTTTATAGCAGATATCAGTTTTTAGAGTCAGTTGTTTAGTGTATCTAAAAAAAATGCCATATCCTATTACGAGGAAGGTAGATCAAAAATGCCTAGGTAACAATACAAACCAATTACAAGGTAAAAATTACAAGGTAAAAATACAAACCAAATACAAACGAGAGTGAGACGGGCCAACCAACCAATCAAATCCCTGAATTGAACACACAATTGGTTTGTATTTTTACCTAGGCAATTTTGATCTACCTTCCTCGTAATAGGATATGCTAACAACAATTAACAAATTACCATACAAATGGGATAATGAACGTCTAATATGACGTCGTGCCTATTTTTAGGTGACAATGATCATCAAAATAATAAATTTGTTATTTTCACACAATTTAATTTTTTAAAATTTGTTAACAACTTTGTTGCGGCGAGAAATTAAATACTTTATAGATTTTTATTCTGTTGTATATTAATTTCGAATTTTCATTCATCATCAGTACGCGTATAATATAGTATAAAACAGAAACAATAAATATGCAGTCTGCAATATGTTCTAGAGAAAAAGTTGAAAACATGTGTTTTTGACACAAATATATTTTTTCCGAAAAAAATATATAATAATTTTTCTCAATAAGTATATAAATTATATAAATCAATTGTTTAATTATAATTATTTATTGCGTAAATTTCAGAAAATAAAAAAATTTACAACTTTTTTTTCATTTTTTCAAAAATATTATGATTTATGTCAAAAAATTGAATGGTTTAATTTAAAAAAAAGACTTTTTAATTTAAAATATCATGTTTTGAAGAATAAAATTTTTTCAAAAGATATAATGATTTTTTTCAAAAATATAATGACTATTTTTCATAAAATAAAGTGGCATTTTTTCAGCATTTTCGATTACGAAAGCTTCGAAGTTCAATTTCTGCAAGTTCAATTTTCGAAATTCACAAGCCTGTTTATGCGCTTGATAATGGAATAAACCGAGACGTTGCTTTTTTCAACAGATAGCACTTTTTGGAGTCAGTTGTTTAGTCTATCTTAAAAAGGATTGCCATATGTTAAAAACAATGAACAAATTATCATAAAAAAATGGAAAAATGGAGGTTCTAATACGTGTTTTAACAGGAAAGATAAACAATTTCCATGTTGCCTAATTATTCTTTATAAACCTCAAATGTTAATTGAGCCATTCTGCTAACTATCTATTATTGATAAAAATGCACTATTATTTAAAGCAAAACAGAGTGAAGATGCGGATAGAAAAAAATATGTGGCTTCATGTTTTGCGAAAAAACAAGAGATTAAAATCCATTTTAAGTTAAAAAATATTAATCGACGACCGATCACCTCTAAAATGTGTTAAAATGCTTTATGAACCTCTTAATCATTAATAGATGGCTTGTAAACTCTGTCATGAAATCTTATTTTTCTTTGCCGTATTTAATGGTTTTAAATTTGTCGTTCAGTAAAATTTTGAATATGTTCAAAAAAATTATTGAAGGCTTTTGAGAAGGCCGCCCAAGCAAAAAGTGATACTCGATAACAAGATCACAATAGGATCATCCTATTATATCCAAATTTTAGGTAGTAGGGTAGTTCTTAGCTCGATAATCAGAGTCTGATTCCTATGGCACCGTTATTTTTGTGGTTCAATCAAAAAAGAGAATACAGTATATGTAAAATTTTTGCTCCCTTTTTTCAATCTGGATAATTTGCGTTCCGCCAATGAGAACGATCAATTTTGGCAAATACCTACGTCTTTTCAAGATTAAACCAATCAAAACGGTAGAATTCAGATTTATGCAAATTGAAAAAAAAAATCTGATAGGATTTTTTTGCAAAATAATCAGTGTCGTAATCTACTGTAGCTCGTTAGCATTTTTGTTGGAACTTTTGATTAATTCTCCACATATATAATTTGCTGTTTTTGAATTTTTTTATTTTTAATTTAGAAACGACGTATTAACAACCTTAATATTGTAGACCATTATTTACTCACAAGACGCGTTGACGACTCAGCCAATCAGCGGACATTTAAAGCCAAATGGATAGTTAGGTGCAATCGAATCTCAAAGAAAAAAAATATCCAATAATTGTATTGTATAAGCTAGAAATTTCCTATTTTTTTAATTCGTAGTTTGAATAAAAAAAACTATATATCCGAAAATTCGAATCTAAATAACCTATTTTTAAAATAATATTTATTCTGTAAATAACCGGAAAATGTGCTGTTGACAACTGGCTTTAATGAACAAAATTTAGTATTCAAAACATAAAATTCAATGAATCAACGTGATTTAAACGTGTAAAAACCTCTAAATTCTTTATTGGACATAAAAATGGGTCTGCTCATTAAAATCAAAAAATTGTTCAAAAGTTGTCACGAAATTTTAATTTATTTTTCAACGTTTAAAACAAAATTAAATATGTTTCGTTTGTACCGAACAGTTGTTCGACGCCGAATCCAAACTTTTAAAAAATATTATTCGAACTTCTTGTAATGTAAAATTAAGCAAGCAAATACTCGGGGACTCAGACGAGAATTAATTTTTAAGGGAGTTATGTTCGCAAAAAAGTTTGCTGTAAATTTGTTCAACTCTTCGAGGCACAGAGCCTTTTGAAAAGCTCAAGCTATTTTGAATCATTCAAAAATGGTGCAAAAAATGTTTGCAGACACTGTTCTTTCAAATGCATTTTAAAAATCGGTTGAAATGAGCAAGTTTTTGGGAGAGTTTTTTGATTCTATTTTGCAAAAAAATTACATTCCAGAGTAAACTAACCAATTTTTTTCTTAAAAACGTGATTTTTATGAATATTTTGAACTAACTTTGAAATATCTTTTGATTCTCAACAGATATACTTAATCAGATCAAAGTATTAAGTAGAACTGCTCAGTTATTAAGATAAACACTTATTTCCTGGGGTTTACCATCAGTTAGTATCACGTGGTTTAGTTAACCTTGTTTTCAAACATTTTTTTCTAGAATTAAACACAAAATTTCAACATAATTTTATGAGATGACTTAGTTGTTCAAAATTTTTAATTTTAGAATTTGGCAAAAATGTGACAAACTGTATAAATAACCAAATAAAATCAAAATAAACATTTTCGAGATTTTAAAACTGGGCTAGGCTGTTATCGGACTTTTTTCTTTTCAAATTCTCTACAAAATGTACTTTTCCGATTTTTCATAACTATCATCAGTTTAAAGTAAACGAAAACCGATAACAGCCTAAACTGGGCTGTTATATTTTAGTCACCTACACAAGTTTTCTTCTATCGAGCCAAGTATAAAAACTCACGTTCTTATTTTTAGGTTTCAGTGCCGATTAATATTATTTCTTCAAAAAAATGTTATTTTGGTTTCATGATCTCGAGTAACTCAGGAAATAATTGCTTACATGAATTTGGCGTTATTTTCCCGTCTATTAGTTTTCGGCAAAAATTGCTCAACTTTGAATGCTTTCGCCAAAAACGGTACTATTTGCGATGTTTTCTTCATTAAACATTGTGGCAAGCTCGTTCTTGTTAAGTGGTTTTTATAGAAGTGAGAAATTATCAATCCGCTTGAATGTAAAAACGCCCACATTTATGTAAAAACATGGTCAATAAAACAAGTTATTTAACTCGTAGATGCCTGATTGAGCATTTTGTACCTTACCTTACATTTTGATTTTACTTACAAATTACGCTTATTTTCATCTTTGTATTTTCGAACTTCAGCAAAGAATTGATAAAATAATTTGTTTAATTTTGCAGGGAAGGCCCCATATCGCCGAAAAAAACCTACGCAATTTCACGATTTGTGCTAAAATACTTCCAATGCCCATATCGCCGAAAGTGCCAATATACCCGAATTGTTTGGGCGTTTGAGGTTTTCATTGAGTGAGTTACTTTGTGTGCGTCAATAATGACGTCATTTTCAAGATTAAATTTCTGAAATATGCTCTTCTGAAACTTTTTTTGATTGCGTGTGTTGGAATACTGAAATTCCACGCATTTTAAGATTTTACTTCATTTGAGCCAATTTTTGAACTCCTTGTAAAAATGGAAGAAAACATATTTATGACGACGATTTGAAAGCCTACGCGTTTTCTTTTTTTGAATGTAAACTTCATAACAGTGACTGTAATACAATCCCCAAATCACCGAAAGTCTCAATATCGCCAAATTTTTATTGACAAATATGATTTCAAAAGATTGATTTCATCATTATTTCTTGGTCAAGAAAATTGCATAAATAAAATGGTGCATACATTCTTTTTGCTTTGTTTGATACATCTGTTGGTAGAATCAACTTGGTACATAACTTGGTACCAACTTGGTACATAATCGGCGCAAGATGTAATATCATGTAAAGGGTTTTAAAACGAGGTTTTAGAATTTTGAGTATTTGGCTGACTCATTCTAGAATTGCATTGGACCACACGTTTTAGCTACAATTTTTTCGAGTTTCATTTTTTCAAAAACCTCAACTTTGTCATAATTTTGTGAAAAATCTTAAAATCCGCCTACGCAATTTTTCAACTTGATTTATTTTGGAAACATCGATGTTTACACAAGATTTAAGTTATTCCGTGCGCAACCCTTAATATCCCCTATTCACACTTTTGTGAATATCCCGGCCCTGATTAGGAAACGTAGTGTGTTTTCAATTAGAAGGGCCGAGATATTCACAAAAGTGTGAATAGGGGATATAATTCATGATTTAAATATCTTCCTTCAATACTTGATCGTTTTCACTCAGAAAATATTGTTATTAGCAAAAAATTATCTTCTAAAAAGCGGGAAAGGATTTCTTCCCTAATCCAGAGTAATTTTTTAACGCCCGTAGTGTCTTTTGCAATGGCCTTTAATCGCAATTCAGGACCCTTAAGGGTATCCCTGCTCCTAATTTGACATATTCTCGATAAAATAGTAGCCGAACAGGGCCTCGAGGATATAATCCAGATCAGCCAGTTTGTAAAACTAGCCTTCAACTTGCGAAAAAAAATTTGCCAAAACTTTTTTGTATGACCACACTCCGTCACACATAAGCGCACAAGAGCCACCTAAGCCAAAACGGAAATTCCTACTCCTCTGAGGTTATATGTTGAAATAAACCTAAATTTTAAATAACCTGTATAATTAATTATTCAAAACTTTTGTAGTAAGCTTTTTGTCGATAAGTGCTATATTTATTCTAAAATACGTAAAAAAACCGGCAATATACCGGTTTTTGGACTTTTTACATCGGAAAATCTATTCTCCTCCTAGGTTAAATTTTCAAAATTTACTCAAAATTTTTGCAAAAGCTAGCTCTGAACAAACAGAAACTTTGTAGCTGGGTTTTTGTCAAATTTCGGCCCAAACAAAAAATATGAATTTTCAAGGTCACGGAAAAAAATGTCCGAAAAAAAATGTGCTTCGATTTTTTCGAAAGTAGGCTCAAAAGAAAGCTGGGGAAACACTGGAGAGAAAGTTGGCTTACGTCAACCTGATATTTTGAAATTTTAGTGGTCAAATTGACACAAACGTTATTTTTGAACATAATTTTGAAAAAAATATTTAGAAAAAAATCGAAAAACGCAAAATTTTCGAATTTTTTTTGTTGTCATTTGGGTTGTTTTATGCTTATCATAACATAAACAATCTGATTTGGTGTCATTTTTATGACATAATACTGCAAGAAAATGTAGGACAGGACCCTTAATCATGTAAAAAAAAATTTGCAAAGTGATTGATTGACTATTTGGATAATTGACGTTTGTGCGTTTTTTTTTCAACAATTTTACTGTATTACAGTACTTATTTTTTGCTAAAAAAATTAAATCATCAAAAAAAGCCTTTGAGCGGGATCAAAAAAAATTCTAAGACTTTTTCCCATTAACCATAGCCCCCAAATGATCACGTGACCGCGTATATTAAGGAATAAGGTTGATAAAATAGTACTGTTTTTTTAAAAATTGCTAAATCAATTTTTGAAAGAAGTGAAGTGGTTCCTTAAAGTTTTAAGACTTTTTTCCCGTTACACCAAAGTTCAAAACGATCACGTGACCTTCAAATTAGAAATAAGGTTTTGGTTCAAGACAAATAGTGATCAAATTACGCCGAAAATTTTTTTGGGCCAATTAACACGTAATTCAAGATTTTGACATAATGATATTCTCCAAAAACGTCACGTGATCTTATTTTTCGAGAAATAAGGATTAATTCATGACATATTCCAAACCTTATTTTTGGATTATTTCGTCACGTGGAATTTATTCGGACTTTGATGTAATGTAAAAAAGTCTTAAAACGTTTGAAGTTGACCCTAGAATTTTTTGACGTAATTTGAGTACTTTTTCAAATTTACTGTACTATTTTTTTTTTCAAAAAGTACTCAAATCACATGGAAGACCCCTTAAAAGAATTGTCACGAATTTCTACGACTTTTATTGCATTTTAAATTGGCCTCCGGTTTGAATAGAGCAGTTCTAGAAGTCCAAACTTCCAAAATAGGGATAACATAAGAATGCGTAGGCGACAAAAAGAAGAGAGAAATAAATCGTCCACAAAAATTTAAGAGTCATTTTACTAGAGAATTTTGTTTAAAACATTCAATTTTTTTGCAGATTACATACCAAAATTGGTGACGGTTTAATATTTCAAATTTTAAAATGTCAAATTAACCCTAAATTCGTGTTATTTATGCACTTGTTTGTCAGAATCGGCGAAAATGAGAGAGTTTTTAATTTTCTTATTCACATTTGATAACTTTTTATATATTTTTTTACAAAAATGTTTTTTTAGGACAGTAGAAAATTCTTTGTTTAATATTCTTATCATAGAAAAAATATATGTTGATAATGAATCGTCGGCCACTGTCGACTGAACCAACAGTGGAAATCTCGAAAAAACTCATCTGATTAAATCAAGAGTAAATTTTAATTGAAGCTTGTGTGAAATAAATCGGAATGTTCAGTTTTTTGTTCAGCAATTTTTGACTGTTTTACATCTTTTTAGTTGTCTGAACCTTCCCGAGCAATTTGATGCAGTGTTTAGGCCTCAAAGTGACCTCAAAACAATACAATCGTTACCCTCTTAACATGGTCTTTACGTCATAATTTAAATTTTTAAAAACATGACAATATCATTTATCCAATCGAACTCATGCTCTACAGTGAAGATAGGGTGACTAAATCGTTCAAATTTCGGCTTTTCGAAACGAGGTATCAGGTTGAGTTCTTAGATAGCTCAAAATTACAACACATATTTAAAAAAATCTGAATCGGATTATTTTTCAAATTTTGCTATTCAAAAACTTTTGAGATTATAAATCGTTCACTACAAATTAAAGAAGAATTTCTTAAAAATTGTCCAAATCGGACCACTTTTGTTTTATTGTAAATTCCGTTATTTCCGATAAGTCTTCTATTTTGATAACTTGGTTCCAAAAGCCGAACTGTAAATGATTCCCTATCTTGACTACAGAGAGTAAGTTTGGTCGGATAAACCATAAATTTTTTATTTAAAAATTTTTATTTTTTAAAAATATATTTTTTATTAATCAATAGAAGTGATCAGATTTGAGACTCAATTTAATATATTTCAATAAAAACCTGAGATTTCGATAAAAATTATTTCTTGTGGCGGAATTGATTACTTTTAATCCATATTTTCTAAGTATCAAGACATCAATTACTTATTATATCACAATAGGTGTTGGCAATGGGCAACACTGGCAATGGCCCACAGTGAGGGCAATGGGCAACACTTTTGGCCAACAGCTTGTGTGTTGCCCATTGCCAACACCTACTGTATAGTTAACGCCAAAATTCAAGTTTTTTGTCTAGCTTTTACTTCTCAATTTTGCGGAATTACGCAAAAAGTGCTATTTGGGTCGATACATGGTGATTAGAGCCCGTTTTGGACAAAAGAAGGAAATTGCAAATTAGATCCTAATGGGGACTTATTGCGTTGGCACAATTATCCTATGCGAAAGTTAAATGACCGATTATCGAAGAATAGACAAATGGGACCAAAAACTAGAACTTCTCACGCTAAATCACCTAATAATTTTTGCTTCATAAACGTTTAGAAATATTTATGAGTTAGCCTCGGACCGTCTATAAACCAGACGAGTTGAAAAAATATTATTTTTTATCTAAATTTCAGGCGTGTTCAGAAATATTCATATTATTGATGATTTTTAATTAACTATAATCAATTAATTAATAATAAAATAATAATTAATAATTAAATTATTAAAACTTTATTATTAAAATTTTGAAACAAAGATTCAACATTCGATTAATTTTTTGGTAATTTTCGTGATATTTGACATAAAAATAAATTGAAATTTTGGGGGATTTTTATTTATCGAGAACAACAATCTCGAGTTTAATTAAGGAAACGGCAACATGATTGGTCAATTATTTTTAAGGCGAAATTTTTAAAATTCTAAGCTTGATATATTTTATATCTGAGTCAGATAATCTGACATTCTTTTCATACTATTTTTCATAATATTATCATCTTATTTTTGTACTAAATTTTATATTTTAGGATAATTATTCAATTGTTAAATTCGATTTTTATACAAAATTTTTAATCAGATGATGAAAATTAAGGCGATGAATTTTATTTTATTCTAATTTCTAAAATCTTGCTCTTTTTAAAACAAAACTTTTGTTTTTGAATTTTTTTTACTTGTCAAATTTTGTTAAATGTTTGAGGGTCTCATTTAATTTTATTTTTGGCGAATATTAAGATTCTATTTTTTCGCAAGTCAATTGATCTGATTTGATCTTTTTCACATGTCTCCGAGTTTTTTTACCCTTTTCAAATTTGAGTTCTTAAAAAGTCAAGCCAAGCCAATAAGTTTTTTTCGTGCTGTCAAGCAAAGAGAACGATTTTTTTGTCTGGTCAAGCCAAGCCAACAAAATTTTCAATAATTCACGCTATTATGTTTGTTTTTGCCCTCAAGAAGTTTCAGACTTATCAACCCAGTGTTTCTACAGGTCGATTTATATGCTGTTAATGCTACGTCTAATTTATACAAGTTTTACTACGAAAACTGGTGTTATAATTCTTTCTCAAAATCTGTTCGAAATTTGACGGGTTTAGTTAGTGATTTCTGGTGATCTGTTTGTTCTCATTACGTTTTCACGTTATTTCTTGTGAATTTTCAATCTGTTTATTATCCGTCTCAAATGTTAAATAATCCCCTAGTTTAACCCCAGCATCGGAAAGTTTCATCAGTCATAAAGTACAGATTAGTCCTTGAATTAGGCTGGTTAGCTGTTTTCGATTTCATTCGAAGGACGATTTGGCTGATCACGTGAGAAATAGATTTTTGATTATTATGGGAAGGAAGTACTTTAGATATATTCAATGTCTTCTTGAAACTAAAGTTTAGATGAACCAGAATTTGGATTAATTTTGTCTAAAAAGTTTATTTCCTCCTACCGCGTGAGTTGCAAGTAGCGTCGAGACAAAAGTGATTTCTGGTTCTTGAGGTAATTTGAGACTATAGCCTTTTCCAACGGAACTCCATCTCAAAAACGTTAACCCCACTGATGTCTTCTGATGAATCCCACTGATGTTGTCTGAGTGATTGCCTTGAGTATGATTTTACGCAAGGTCTTGATAACGGGACCGCCAATTTTATCGGTGTGTAATCACTCAAGCAATAACTAAGACAATCACTCAGACAACATCAGTGGGATTCGAACACTCGCTATAGAGATAGTTAACGTTTTTGAGATGGAGTTCCGTTGGGAAAAGGATATGACTCATATTAATTTTTGATAAACTGGTCATTTTTCGATATAGCTGATTAATTTTTGACTAAATAATAATGAAAAAAAACTTGATAATAATAAATTATATCCTTTTTCTAACCTAAGCGGATCTTGAAAATGAGGGCTATCTCTATAGCGCGTGTTCGAATCCAACTAATGTTGTCTTAGTGACTGTCTTGCGTATTACAATAGGCAAGGGTGCTTGATATTGGGAGCGCTAAAGTTGATTGGTGCGTAATCACCAAGGCAATCACTTTGACAACATTAGTGGAATTCGAACACGCGCTATAGAGATAACCCTCATTTTCAAGATCCACTTAGGTCCGAAAAAAAAATATAATAAATACATTCAAATTTATCAATGCACAATTAGCATAAAAAATTAGTCGAGATTTTAAGCGATTTTGATTGGTTTCAATTTAAACTAATCAAAATCGAGCTAGAACGTCAAAATTTCAGAAAAGTGAAAAAAAAAGTTTTTCCTCTAATTAAGCCTATGAGACATGCTATAATTTTTGAAAAAATGCATATTAAGGGGGCGGTCGTCGCAAAATGAGGCTCTGGAAACAAATTCTCTCAATTTTATTTTTATGCCTTTTTATGAAAATATGAAAAATTACAAGCATTTTGGTACTCGTTTTATTTTGATACATGGCTAGGAAAGCACATTCATTTAGGTTTCCAATGTGTGACTTTAAAAACAAGGAGGAGATACATTTTGATTGAGACCCTTAAACAAGGGTTAAAATACTGTTTTTTGGTGATACTGAGACCAAATTCAAGAATTTACAAAAAAAATAAACTTGATTTTTTGCTCACGTTCTGTCCGGTGAATTTGAGTCATAAATCATTATTGTATCCTAAAAACGCAGGGAGGAGATATATTTTGAAAAAATAATACCGTTATTTTTGTAAGCACGTTTCTGATTAGACAAGCCATCCGTCACTTTCGTTTTTTTCATAAAATGCAAGATTTTAGCTCAAATACATTAGTCAGAAGCAAAACTTAGTCCTGAAGTTTGTACTCTTGCGATAATTAGCCATTGAAAACCCGATTTTTGCCTTAAAATACAACGACCACCCTCTTAAAGATTTTTTGCTCGTCTGCGGATTGTAATATATTTTTGGACATTCATATTTTGTTCATTAGGTGTATATATATCAATTATCTTTCTTTTCTGTCAACAAAAAATTATACGAACAATATCATACGAAAATTATTTCTACAAAAATGACGATAGAAATATACTATAAACACTTTTTTAATTTATACAATCGTATCAATTGAGTCATTTTTCAATCAGAAAAAATGATAAATAGAAATGAATGATTTGGGAATTTTGTTATGCAAATAAAACATTTTCAATTGAAGCAGCTTAATTTGAGCAGTTTGTTTTCTCAGGAAGTGACGACAAGCTTATTTTCACACCTTTTTCAGCTTATTCTTACAAGTTTACTTAATGTTAAACTAATCAGAAGTTAAATTCAGTTCGTTGAAATTCATATAATAAGATAGTAAATATGCGCTACTGTTATTCGGCTTGATTCCAGAAACAATGAAAGTTTTCGAAAATTTCTGATATTCTAGAGTTTTTTCTGTATTGAGCTCCGGATTTCATGATAAGCGAAAGATTTCTGCTACGAATTAATTTGAGGGATTGTTTTTCGAACCATAATTGGTTTTCAGTCCTCGCTCACTTACTTATACAGTTAAAAAAAGTGTTTTCAAAATTTGCTTGTAATCAGAGACACGTTCAGGACCTGTTTTGATTGGTCAGTAAACAAGATTCAATCAGTATTGTCCAATAAAACCATGCGATTCTTTAGGCCTCTGACGTCAGAGTTGAACGTAACTGGCAAATACAATTTGCGATATAGTTTCTGACTAGGTAAAACAGATTGATAGCCGATTTACAGTATAGTCGACTAACTGTCTTAATAAGATAATTATATCAATGCAGATATCGAAAATTTTATACTCGAAATTTATAATTATACGAAATACGAATTTATATCCTTTTCTCAACGGAACTCCATGTCAAAAACGTTTACTATCTCTATAGCGCGTGTTCGAATCCTACTGATGTTGTCTTAGTGATTGTGTTGAGTATGATTATAGGCAAGGGTCTTGATAATGGGACAGCTAAATTTTATCGGTGTGTAATCACTCAAGCAATCACTAAGAAAATCACTTAGACAACATCAGTGGGTTTCGAACACGCGCTATAGAGATTGTAAACGTTTTTGAGATGGAGTTTCGTTGGGAAAAGGATATCGCGTACATGTATTACACCACAAACCGGCTATTTCCGATTATTCAAATTGTACCAATTTTCCATCTATTTCTATTCAAATTGTACCAATTTCCATTCTGAAATTTGGTGTTCTATAAAAACCGCTTCAACGTTCAACTGCTTGATAATAATAATATTTTTTTATGTTATGTAAATATATTTCGAATTTTAGGTTCTTATATCTAGGTTATATAATATGATTAACGAACACAAAAAATGCAGTACACACATGTCTAGAGAAAACAGAAAAGTTAACAACAAGTATTTTTAGGCAAAAAGGGCAACCTTTTGCCGATAGTTCAAATATATTATCATAACAATAAAAAAATATTATTAGTAATTGAACTGCTTGATAGACCGATAAAACATAGTTAGTAACTATTTGGAAAAATTCTTTCACCAGCTATCAATAAAAAACAAGTCTTACTTATGTTTAAACTGAATATCGGATTTTTTTCATCAATTTTACATAATACGATTATGTTTGTAAAAAATTGTATATATTTTTCTCAACCGAAGTCTCTCCTGATCACATGTGTACTAGCTCTCATTTTAAGTTTGTTAAACTGCTACCTAAAAATTGGCGCGAAGGTCGTTTTACCATCGTTACTACTTCACACGAGATCAGAAACGACTTTGGTTGGATTACTTATAAATTGGTACAAATTCAACGAAATACTGCAAAAGCAAATAATATCCATGCAGATAAAGCAGCACCAGTTGATTGTGTAAGAACAAATGAGCTGTGAGATGAATACAAAAAGGAACCCTTGCATTTTCGCGATGATTATTGATATTTTGAAATTGAGAATGCTAGTTATGAAAAATGATAAAGACGTTTCGTTATGCAATTATTCACAGAATTGATAATAATTTTTAGACTGAAAGCCATTTTGAGTGTTTTGGGGAAACTTTACTTTCTTTCTTATTCCTGTTGATTGAAGAAAGCCTAGTCTTTGCAGTAAATATCAGATCACGTTTAATATCACAAACTCATTTTAATTCAAGGTGATTAATAGAACGGAAAAATTGATTGTGATGCTTGATTTGATTTGGGAGTGCTTCTTATCCAACTTTTTTTTAGTTCCCGATAATAAATGAAAAAATTGAATACTGGAAGTTTTTATATATTCAGTGGTTTTGAAACATACAGCCTGAGTTTTTTTTTACGTCGGCGTTTTTTTTTATTCCGCAAAAATACTCGATGGTGATTGGTCAATATCCGGAATAACTGTATCTGATTGGTTCATTTAATCGAAATAAAAAAAACTTCGTTAACGAGAAAACTCAGGCTGTACAATTATATTTTTTTAACAAAAATATGTTTTATTCGACATTTCGGCTAAACAGCCTTTTTCAGTGTGAGAGAATTGGATGCACAGAATTCGAAAGTTGAATTTTTTGAGCGCGAAATCAGATTCAAATCTTTAGCCAAATTACAGGTTGAGTTTTGATTTTAATAGGGTTTCCAGCTGACCAGAAAATAGGCAATTCTCCCAGGTTAAGGCCAAAAATTTTTTCATGAAAATTTTTCGAGAAAATCGACAAAAATAATATTTGTATTTGCAGTTGAAAATATATTGTGATAACGTTAAATTTGATTTCGAACAAGAATAACACCACTTTTTCGAACCGAAATTAATTTTTCATTTTCAAAAAATGAGACTAAGTTAGCCTCAGATAAGATTCTTAGTTATAGCTCGATGATGTGAGAGAATTTTTTAAAATTAAACAGATGCATAGAAATGTTTTCAATTTATGTGTAATCTGAATATGTAAAGACGTTTTCCTCAGTGTTATAAGAATATTTTCCAACAGTTTTAATAATGTAGGTTTTTTCTACTATTGAGAAGTGTTCTGAAACATCAAGATGATATAACCCTAGGTGCGGTACCTGAAACGTGACTTTTATTCCAAAAATTGAATTTTAAACTCGAAACTTTTCCAAACTCGATTAAAACTGCTAAATAAAAGATAAAATTTCAAAGTATTTTTAGAATTTTTGCTCTTGTATTATCAAATTATAAATGTTTATTTTGACCCTTATAATGTTCTTCAAATTTTTATGTTTCATTCAAGTATCAATCTGTTTTCAATAATAGAAAAAATTTTAAAAATTCATTTTTTTTATTTTGTAACAATAAATTGAATAATTTTAAGGGGCTAGTATAGGCCGGAAGAAACGTTTAAATTTTAAAGATTAAATATTAAAGTCAGACAAAAATATGATAAAAAACATTCACAGCCAGAGTTTAAAGTTTTTGCCTGTTTTCGTTATTCTGTTGCCGCCACGACTTCATCAGAAATCAAAACTTAGATAATACATGTCAATAAATGTATTTTGTTGAGGGTACCCGTTAACCAAAATTAACCCCGTTGAACCAAAAATGTACTGAGGATGAACTGATTATTTTAGTCAACACTTTCGTATTACGACGGCCGGGATATTAACAATAGTGTGATGAAGAAATATGACTTTCATATAGTCATTCTGATCTTTTCATGATCGAGCAACTATATCGAGCTACTATGCAGAATCGGAGTTTCGAATTTTTCATACGACACCTGCAACAATCCTTTCGGGTTAACAGCATGTCATATATATCTATTACGGGACTTCCTGGTCGTTTTTAACTACATTTTTAGCCAAATGTTAAATATAATTCGGCGTTTGCAAACAACTCATCCTATTTTATATCTAAATAGCTTAAACTGAGCAAAAATATCTTGTGATGACTAAAATAAAAACAAAATTGTCCATCAGACTTTTTTTTTATTTTTTTTAAGATCACTGAAACTGTTTTTTTCAGGATTCATTTGTATGATCATAAGTCCTTCAAATGCTGTACGTTCATACCAGTTAGGAATACTGGCTGATAAAGCAGTAAAATGCTCGTATAAGTGTGATCTTAACTCAGTCCGATTCGGATCAGAACGGTATTTATTTTCAAGGGAGTTGTGATAATCTACACGAGAAAAAATGTGCTCATATATGTGTGACTCTTCACATCTACCATGTTCTTGTATACGTACTTTCAAAATTCTAGAAGTATGGCCAATGTAAGTGGCTGAACAGGTTCATGTGAATAAGTATACTGTATGGGAGTGAGAAGTAGCGGTTTATAAGGTTTAAGGCGGGGTTAGACTACTTTTTCTAAAGTTATGGTTTTAAAGCAAATTTTTAGGCGATAATTGAGAGTATATTTTTTTATTATAGTTTTAATTTTAGTAGCGATTTGGGAGCATCTGAAACTTGTATAATTCAAACTCATGTAGAAAAATTTTGAATCTGGATTGTTTTCATCAGCTTCCCGTAATAATTTATAAGGATTTGAGCCAAATTCTTAATTAGCCAATTTCCGAGCCCCACTAGTGCGAAATTACTCAGATGCAAATCTTGCGAATATTTTTAGTGTTAAAAAACCTTGTTTCGAAAATGATTGATAAATCGAAAGCTCAACAATTTATATTAGTTTTACTAAAGAAAAAACATTTAACATATCTCAAAAAACAATGAACATATTACTGAAATTGTTTATTTATTATTTTTTTAGAAGAAAATAGGTAACAATGGTCGGATTCGGACCAACTTTTTTTTTTTATCATTGACAAGATATTTGTCCTCAGTTTGAGCTATCTAGGAATGAAATCGAATGACCTGTTTGCAAACGCCGAATTATATAAAAAAATGCTAAAATTCAAGTAAAAAACGACCAGGAAGTCCCGTTAGTGATATATACCTCATATATAATATATGGTATCAAAGAGCCTCCTGGAGATTATCTGCCATTTAGGCCTTTTTATGACACAAGAATGGCAAAACAATCTCCAGGAGCGCCTGGAGGCCTCATAACTGATATGCCCTTTAAAAAATTACATAAAAGAGCGAAAGATGATTAGTGAAAAATTAGTTACCAATTCTTCATAAGTGCTGATTTTTGTTCTCCATCAGGATAAATTTTGTACATGCTTCATACAAATGTGAGCCGATTAAAATCAAAAACAAATAATCCGGAAACAAGATTCAAATAGTTTGTGGGTTTTGCACAAGCTTGGAAATTTTCTTAAAGTATCTTGAAATCCGACGGTTTTGAAGCATTCGAGAGCTGAAACAAGTTGAAATTTAACAAATTTTAAAATTGCTCTCTGGGCATGAATGTGACCATAAAAAATTGAAAAAAATAACCTGCGATCTTCATGGGTCGCATGCACATATGCATATTTAAATGTATCTACTCCGGCAATATTAACAAAGTTATAGTCATTTCAAATTGCTTGAAGTTAGTTAGATTCTACACCCACAAGCCCGACTTGCGTTCCGGGTCGAAATTTTCGACCAGGCGACCCGGAAAAATCCGATCCCTGCTCTCAGTTCTGAAACATACGAACGTTACAAAATTGCAAAACAATGACGATTTCTCAGTATATTGTAGTCAGTAAATTATTTATTTTTCTTTCTAGATGTTAAAAGAAAAATTAGATAGTAAGTTTATTTATTTTGTCAAGTTGCCGTATTCAGCTAATTATCGAGCTGATTATAATAATTGTTAATCTAATTATTTATCTAGTATTAACATATTTATCATAGTTTGTAGTTCACACTGTTCTTTTAAATGTTACCGACCATATTTCAAGAACATTAATTTAAGGGGGTTGTCGTCGCTAGTTATAACACAGAACCTGGTAAAATAGAACCCTATAGCATTTTGCAGTTTTTCATCAAGCCTGTTTAATTAAAAAAAAACACGATTTTGTGGGGCGAATTCCGTGATGACTACAGATTGTAGGACCCAATAGTTAAAAACAATGTAATATTTGTACAAAAATCTAACATCCTGAAAAATAATTGAAGATCACTGATTGCTCCACCAATCAGGAACAAGCTTCAAAATAGAGTCATATTTTGTCGCAAAAAGCCTACTCCTCTCTGAGTTGTAAAGTTACAGAAATTGTTTGTAGCTTTTATTGACCACAAAATACATACGCAGGTCTGTTACTATCATTTCCTAAAATTTGAAATAAATTAGCTCCACAATAGCCAAAAAATATATTTTGAGCTGATTTTGAGGGTTTTGCACAAAATTCTACTCCCTCGATTTTTTAGTAACTCATTTGAAACCTGTATAAATCAAAAGTTAATAAGTTTGTGGAGGCTGTTACTATCGTAACCTAAATTCTGATGATTATTTCTTCTCCAAACTGCACTTTTAATTCCTGAATCCATAAATTTTGATTAAAATGCTTAAAATCAAGATAACATTTTTTCAAAATGACCAAAAATTACTTTACTGACGCTGTATTTGCTTTAAAAGACCACCAAAACAATCACAATTGTTGTATTCTGGCATCCCGCAGGCTTCTAGTTTGGCGATTAGGCGACTTCAAATACCGAAAATATTTTTCTTTATAACTTACTACAGACATGTGAATGAATGCAAATACCAATTAAAAAATAACATTTTTAGCAAAATTAGAGACCATTTTCTCGGTAACTAAACATCAGACTGTTAATTCTATTCTATTAAAACGATGATCTTATGTGAAACTTGAATACGGCCGAGTCGTTTTTGATACAATTGTTAATTAAGGTTTGCTTACAAAAAATCTTAAAGACTTCAAAATATCACCTTAACGTTAGCCAATTTTCTGATTAGTGGTTTCGTGGCTTTTTTTCAGCCTTTTTTGAAATTTTCTTATTGGTCTTCCAAATATCAAATTTCGAGTTTGGGGTCAAAATCTTGAAAAGTAACCGAAATAAAGTTTTGTTTTTGTAGTTAAAACCGAAACGTTGAAATAAAACTTTTTTTTGATCGAAAAAACATTAGAGATTAAGTTTGGCCTACCACTTTTGCAAATTATGTCACAATTTCGACATAAAACTTGGAAGGAGATAGTTTCACCATTTTGATTTCGTAACTTATGTCTGAAGGACAAAACAAATTAAGATTTTTATTACACAAGCTAAAGAATAGTTCTAGAAGATGGCTGATTTGACTAGTATCCTGAAAGCTCTGTATGTCTAACTTTTAATCAAGAAAATTTATTTCTAGCGACCAATACCCTCCTTAAGTTTGAGGTCTCAGAGGGAATCGGATAATAATTAAAAAATAAATGAGAATAATTTATGGAATAGTGATTAATAAATAAAACTAAAAACTAGAAATCAAATATAACAAGCGTGTAGTTTATTGAACTGATGATAATGTAGTGACTCAACATTTAATTGTACACAAACGTGAGAAAATATTAACAAACGCTAATAAAGATATTTACTCAACTTTTCAATTGCACGAATACTTTATTTCTTTCAATGACCGAAAAACTGGATTACCATATAAGAGAAGTTAGTGGCAGGGATGATATTTGTGGGGAGGACATTGAACGTCTTCATTCACTCGAAAACGACAACTGCGTGTTAGAAGAACTGTGTGAAAATGAAGGACTCTTAGCAATAACTGGTCAGGAAACTCGCAACGAAAAACAGAAGGCTGCCAATTTATTTTCTCATGAAGGCGATACAACGGCCAGTGGAAATGCTCAAATAAAGGAATGCATTAATCACTATAACAAGGGTTCAAAAGTGTTATCCAAGCCGGCTAAAAAAATAATATCGGACTTTCTGACGTTAAAAAAATTCTAATCAGTTTTCTCAATTATGAATTGCGTCTCATATGGTCCCAGAAAAATGTATTCTAATCATATCAAGTCATTTAATATTAATTATTTCGATCATTTATAAATTTTTGTCTATTAGGCGAAGCACAGTATCTTTATTTCTCATATCAATATCTACTTACGAATTTCCGCGATTAAGTATGAAAAATGCTCCAAGCGCGAAAATATAAAAGAATTACTCATCACATAAAGAGTCACATTAATTCTCATTATGATATTCACATTGTTTAATACAAAGGCAAAAAAGGAAAAAAAAAACATCATTTTGAAAATTTCTGATTTCTGAAAGGTCATACTGATTGCGAATGTAAGGTGATAAATATTAACTTCATTTTCGCAGAGACATTATACATTGTTCTTGCATTATCTCTTGTTTTTATTTCGAAAAGTGACGAAAGTGCTTACAAAACTTCATAAGTTACGAATAATGAATTGAGTTTCAAATATAATGGTTTCTGCGATAATTGAATAGCAGTTTATCAAATCGTAAGAAAAATATTAAGATTACCGACCCTCAGAGGACAGATTAAGTATACTCGAACAATACGGAATCTGAACATTTGATAGGTTGATCTCTTCCAAATCTAACCAATGTAATAGGCCTATTCTGCAATCCAATATTTTGATTGGGTGCTACTATCCTGCGTTGGTTGTACCACTGAAATTTGCTTGATCTGTCCCCTGAGATCTGTCCCCTTGATCTGTCCCCTGTCAATAATCCATATGTGAAAAATTCTTTAAATTGTCGAAAAAATAAATCTAAATAGATTTTCCGCCTATCACCTAAACCATATCTTTTGAACCCTTTTTAGCGGTCTTGTTACAAACAACGTGACATATTCATCAGGCTGTGAGGGAAGACTCTTTTATTTAGGTACAATCAAGATACTCGAGGACACAATTAAACAATTCAAAGATGATTTCAAAAATGCTAATAAACACAACGCAGACAATGAATTACAAATTATCCGCCTGAGAGCCCAGTTGATATTATCACAACAAGTGCAAGGTAACGCAAATGCGGACATAGCGAGCCTAACTGAAAAAATCAACGATATTTGGATCGATCTTGGAGAGTTAACGCCAAGAAACCAGCAAAAATGTGGCAAGATTTGGAAAATAACCACCGCTATTGTAATAATCATTATTGTTATATCATGTAACGGTTTACTTTTTTATCTACTTCACTTTTCTTTATACGGCTGAAATAAATATTTACTTTGCAGTTTCACACTCTGATTACCTACTTGTTTGCTCAAATTAAGGAGGTTCTGGTCATAATACGAGACTTGAATACGAGATTTTCATTAAAAGATATTTTTCACGAAAATATGGACAAAAATAAATTGTCAGCAGTATTAATAATACTGTATTATCCTCATTGTTTAAGAAAAAATTGTTTGTATATTAAATTAATGAGATTTTCAAGAAGGTAAATCGCTGTTTCTAAAAAAAAAAGAATAACATTTGTCGAACTTGAGGCACTGCGCGTACTTTTCAGTGTATTCTTTGTATTTGCTTGAAATTCTCTCGTCAGGCCCTTCAGGGTGCATTTTGACAGATACAGATATGGGCTCTTGATGAAAAACTTTTAAATAAGTCTATATATTCTTCTCAATATACCATCAAAGTAATGTTTCATAATCTAGGCAACTTTTGTGACTACAGAATTTTCGAATTATTGCTTTTTTAGGAAATTTTGAGTTCGAATTAAACATTTCGAATTTGACAAATCATGAGACATTTTTGGAAAAAGTTCCGAACATTATCAAAAAAATCTCTTATTTTTTGTTTCAAATTTGTTTTCAATATTTTTCTCAAATCAACAAAAAACCTTCTTCAAAATAACCACTTTGACTTTTCGCGTAGGTGACCACATATTTTTCTATGCTATTTGAAAATCATACGACAATTAATTTTCAAACCAATAAGTACAGTATCGTAAGAAGGTGACCTTTTCCAAACTGCAAAATCTATCTCCTCTCAGACGGTATATCAAATTGAGCTCAAATTTTATCAGATCATGTAACGGTAGTATGTAAATCTTTTATTCAAAGCTTTTTGATCCGGCGACTGAGCAATTCTAGAACGCCAAATAACCGACGATATTTCACAATTTCAGACATCAAAATATATTTCCTCCGTGGATATATTTGCACAATGGCTCAAATTTTCATCAAGTATTTCTCAGAACATATGTAAGAGACTATGGAAAGTTTTTTGTAATTTTTAGCTAAAACTCGAAATACGATTGTTGGTCATTTTCGAAAAAATTTCCGAAAAAAAAGTGCTTCGATTTTTTGAAAATCGGCTTAAAAGAAAGCCATTAAAACACTGATGAGAAAGTTGGCTTGCGGCAAGACGATATTTTGAAGTTTGAGTGGTCAAATTTAAGCAAACCTTATTTTTAAACTTCATTTTTTAAAAACACTTAGGAAAAATGCAATAAATCTTCTTTGATGATTGGGTTCGTAGTACACTTAATTATCACCTCGTATGAATTTGAAGCATTTTAAATGCCTCTCAGACCTTTATTTAATCAGAGTCGCATACGGTATCAGCCCCTTAAATTGAAAATTTGAAATTTCACTTCTGAAAAAAAATCTGTTCCTGTATACCAATTAATTTTTGTTTTAAGCAAGTCTTAAGTGTCAAGCATGCAAAAAACACCTTGTCAAAAACTGGCTATTTTCAAATTTTGATTAATAGGTCGCATTTGTTTTTTTTAAGAAGTAAAAGATTATGAAAAAATCTCTAAAAAATCTACCCGCCGTAATATTTGAACAAAATTTGCAAAAAAATGAACTATTTTCTTGTAATCGCCGCAAAATTTTTCATAATGTAATTGGACGAGACAATTCTACGATCTTTTTTGCCGTTTTTAGATGATTTGAAGTATGCTTAGATGATTTTAATGTATGATTGAGCCTATTTATAGGTTCTGTGCTCACACGGGTTAACAATTATAATATTGAAATATTTTCATTTAGTCTGACTTTTTGTTTCGAGGTAATTTTTTTTGTAATTTGAGACTATCCCATGTCCAGAATTTTAAATAAATTTTTTTTTGCAAGCAAATCCAATATTCTATAACAATTCGAAAAACAGCCTCATCGGCGATGAGTGTCGCTGATAAGGCTGTGTGTTGAAGTTTTTTTACGCGTTTTCTAGCTAATATGAATAGGTTGGTAATGCACAAACTTGCTAAACTTGAAGAATAAGTCTTCAAGGTTAATTCAGCACTAAATGTAATTTTATACAATCCAACTTACGCCTACACAGGAACCTTCAATAAGCTTCTCAAAAAACCCCTTAAGAGCTATTTCCTTCAACACTGTTCATCAATTTTATTTTAATTTTGTTGTGTTAAGCTCTGGAGCAGCAGTACAAACAATCCATTAAGCTATTAAAGCCTTTTTTCCAAAATTTTGCTTGTAACGAAAAAAACCCCAAAAAACTGAAACTAAAATTTTAACGAAAATTGAACGCAAGAAAATTGACCGTGAAAAAACAAAATTTTGAGAACCGGGCTCTTATTGATTGTTCGAACTGCTTCTTTGAAGCATGAAATACAAAAATTAAAAAAAATTGATGGAAATTCAAGGAGAAGATAGCTTTTTAGTTTTTTTCTGGGAGGTTTAATCCAGGTTCCTTTGTGAGCGTAGATTGCATTTTATCAGATTACAATAAGTGCTGAAAAGACCTTGGAGACTGGTTTCTCAAGTTGAGCAAATTTTTGCGATACAACTTTTACAAGTTAACCAAAAACCGCGTCGAAAACAGCCTAATCAGCGACACTCACACCCTTAACCATCTCCAACCACCCTTAACCATCTCCAATTCCCTTTTTTTTCTTTTTTCATAGGTTTCAAGTGCTGTTTCCGAGAAACCTTGATTATGAAATAACCAAGCAATAACTAAGATATGTTGTACAACTCTTGATGATGTTAAAAGCAGGGTTATAAAACAGATCATCCCCGGCCGAATTTTCTATCTACATCCCCATATCACCAAAGGCATCAGATAATTCAACCTACGCTCAAACAATGATTTTCAGTATGTCACAAAAAAGCACTCAGAAGCATTCTCCTTATGCATTTCACAGTAGTTTGTTCTGAAACTTGACATTTGGTGTTTATATATAAATAAATCTGTGAAAGCGATTTTTTTAAATTTATGTTCCTGGGAGTCGAACCAGCCAAATCAGGAGGTTAACTGTTAATGGTTAACTGTTGTTGACCGTCAACAAAAAATTTTACATTACATACACCTTCTATTAATTTTATTTGATTTTTCCTTTAAATGAATGACAAAGCCTAGTTCAAGGGCTGCAGAAGCTTATTTTGAAAATTTTGTGTAGGGGGCTCTAAAAATGTGGGTGAATTTCCCATTTTTTTTACGAAAATTTCGGAAATACTTTTGAGAAAAAAAACTGAAATTAAATTTTAACCATTTTTGCAGTTTCAGAGTTAAATGTGTTAATCTGATAATTTTCATTCTGATTTCATTCTGATTGAATTTCACCATTTATTTCAAAATTCCTTAAATCGGAGTTAATTGATAAGCAACTTTAGCAAGAAAGAAAGAAGACTTTACAAAAACATTATTTCGCGACCACGACCCTCCTCCTTATTTTGAGTTTTAAACAAATCAGCAAGGAGCATGTGAAATTGTCGTTCATCAGCAGTATTCATTTTCAATTTATGAGTATAAGTGGGATGACGTTACCCTTGCAATGTTTGCCTAGGAACTTCTGGCCCAGAAGTTTTGGGTGAATCCGGGGCAAACAAATTTCATTAAGTGTCTAGGCTAACATATCAATTACGGGATGGGCGGCCCATCATGGCCCATGATTCATGGGCCACTTTGGGCTACCACTAATAAGTTCTACTTTGTTAACCTTAGCAAACACAAAAAGTTAAGTGTGGTAAATGACTTCAATAATAGTACCGACGGGACTCAAACACAAAATTTTAAGATTTTATCGAATAATAATATCCGTTATGTTTTAATACATTTCCAGCACTATTAAGCCACCAAAAAAAACAATCGATGACATTACGGGGCCCAATGGGCCATTGACTCATTTTTTGCCATTTTTTAGCCAACATTTTAATATAATTCGGCTTTTGAAAACAACTCATCCGATTGGGTTCTTAGTAAGCTATAACTGAGCAAACATATCGAGAGAATAAGAATTTTGAAAAATGGTCCGAATCAGATTATTGTTTCAAATTTTTTTTAACAAAAACTGATAATCAAACAATTTCAGTGATCTCAGAAATAATAGAAATGGTACGATTCGGATCATTTATTTTTATTTTATTATTCACTAGATATTTGTGCTCAGTTTGAGCTATTTAAAAATTCAATCGGATAAGTCGTTTTCAAAAGCCGAATTATATAAAAAAATTGGCTAAAACAGTGGCAAAAAGTGATCGGGCCCGTAATCGATATATCTGGAATTATGTGTTTTCCGAAGAATTATTGAAATTCTGCAGATTTTCCATAAATTCCGCAAATTTTTTTCGATTAGCCAAGGAATTATGGAAATTCATTAAACATTTCTGGGAATTTTAATTCCTGGTTCATGATGATTTACAATTTAAACCTAAGGAATTTTAAGGCCTTTTTAACGCTATTTTATGTGTTATAATTTTTGATAATAAATTGTTATAATAATCCTGCAATATTATTAAGTTAACCATAAATACTAAAAATTAATGTTTTTATTGTGCGCGTCGCGGGTGAGAAATTGAGTTACTTTTCAGAATACCAGTTGCGCGGACATAACCACGCTTGACCGGAATCACCCGCGGTAGAGCGCTGGTTAATGATCCTGGAATGACCTCATAGTGCAGAATATCACTACAAAATTATTCACAACGGTACCTAGAAATGTTTGCTGATAAAATCAATTTCGCAGCTTGTAAGGAATTTTCTTTTGGCAGTAAAAACTGTGTTCAAAATTTCCCGAATTTGATAAGAAATTAAAGATCAAAAATTGAGCTTGAAATTTAAATACTTTGTGGCATTTGGAATGTCGCATTCTTCGCGAATTCTACGTTGAGATATAATAATTATTTCATATAAAGTCTGAGACAAGAAACGTAACTGACGTTACCCAAGCTAGGTAACTGAAAGTTTCTTAACCCTTGGAGGCTCCAAACTAAAAACTTCTTTGGAGGCTTCAAAGCCGATTTTTATGCTCGACTTTGAACATTTATGCTTTGATAACTACATATCCGATCAGTCTCATGTATCATTGTTTTACAAGCAGAAAGTTAGATTTTTTTTCTTGAATGTCCGTCGAACACCACTTTTTAGATTTTTAAGTGTAGTGATTGAACTTGACGTTTCACAAAAAAACTTTTCCCAATATTCTCCAAATTTATCTTAGGTTCAATAAATTTTTTTTTTAGGTTTGCAAAATCTTCCCTTATTAAAAATACGGTCTAAGAAAACTTATTTATTTTCTTAAAATTTACATTTATATCATGTTTTGATCATATTACACCATATTTCTGGATGGTAATCGGTCAACAACACAGTTTTATTTTTTTATGTGTTTTTTGTTAAAAAAATAAAAGAAGGACCATAAATTTTGGAACAAATAAAAATTATAAAACGAGACGCAAGTTTTTGATTAGTTGAAAGAATAAACCAAGTGATTAACAACTTTTTTCACATAAAAAACGTGAAAACGGATGGATTTTTAAAATAATATCTGATGCTTGTTAATGTTATAATTGTTATGATAATGTTATGATTTTTTCACATAAAAAGTTTTTACTATACTGTTTTTCTGTAAAAAACTAGTATGAATTTTTTTTTAAAAAAAGAGAAAACGCATTTTTCAGAAATATCAAATAATATTATCTACAACGTTTCGGATTTATTTCATTATCAAGTATGATTTATACAATGAAGAAATAAAATAAAAACGAGACTTTGCGAATTCTGAAAGTTCAAGAATATCGTTCAGAAAAATTTTTTTTTGGACAAAAATGTTTTTTGAAAAAAGTTTCAAAGAAAGTTTTAAAAAAAGTTTTAAAAAAAGTTTTAAAAAAAGTTTTAAAAAAAGTTTTAAAAAAAGTTTTAAAAAAAGTTTTAAAAAAAGTTTTAAAAAAAGTTTTAAAAAAAGTTTTAAAAAAAGTTTTAAAAAAAGTTTTAAAAAAAGTNTATGAAACCTACGACATATTGTTATATTTTTGTCCGTTATTTCGTTGAAAAAATTATTCTCTGTTGTTTTATGACGGTACAAATTAAATTCAGAAATTCTCTTTAAAATCGGAATAAGTCGGTCAATAATGTTTCAAATTGAATAAAACATAAAATGTATGAAACCTACGACATATTGTTATATTTTTGTCCGTTATTTCGTTGAAAAAATTATTCTGTTTGTTTTTATACGTAAATAGGTTCATACAATATAATTTCATTGTTGGTGAAGTAGTTGCAGGAATCATGTTTTTGACGCGTGGTGTCTCTCGCGTCATTCCCCCACCTGGCTCGAGCCAAAAATAACGCAATATGATTGGTTGAAAATATTATTTCATCACTTTTAAGATTATATTATTGTTATTGACGAATACTAGAAAAAATATGAACTATTTTGTTCCACTCATGCATTCTTTACACCCACAACCCCCTTAAGCCACTAAAAAAATAATCGATGACGTTACGGGGCCCAATGGGCCATTGGCTCATTTTTTGCCATTTTTTTAGCCAACATTTAAATATAATTCGGCTTTTGAAAACAACTTATCCGATTGGGTTCTTAGTAAGCTATAACTGAGCAAAAATATTGAGAAAATAAGAATTTTAAAAAATGGTCCGAATCAGATTATTGTTTCCTATTTTTTTCAACAAAAACTGATAATCAAACAATTTCAGTGATCTCAGAAAAAATAGAAAGGGTACGATTTAGACGATTTATTTTTATTTTATTATTAACTAGATATTTGTGCTCAGTTTGAGCTATTTAAAAATTTAATCGGATGAGTCGTTTTCAAAAGCCGAATTATACAGGGTGTAAGGTTTTTCCCTTCTTTTTTCCAAACTGGTTACACTTGATTTCCGCCGTTTTGATTGGTTGAATCTGAGAAAACTCTTCTGACAACCAATCAAAACGGCGGAAATCAAGTGTAACCAGTTTGGAAAAAAGAAGGTAAAAACCTTACACCCTGTATAGAAAAAATTTGGCTAAAAACAGTGGCAAAAAATGATCGGGCCCGTAATCGATTTATCTGAAATTATGTGTTTTCCGAAGAATTATTGGAATTCTGCAGATTTTCCATAAATTCCGCAAATTTTTTTCGATTAGCCAAGGAATTATGGAAATTCATTAAAAATTTCTGGGAATTGTAATTCCTTGTGCATGATGATTTACAATTTAAACCTAAGGAATTTAAAGGCGTTTTTACGCTATTTTATGTGTTATAATTTTTGATAATAAATTGTTATAATAATCCTGCAATATTAAAAAATTCGCCATAAATACTAAAAATTTAAGTTTTCAGTGTGCGCGTCGCGGGTTAGAAATTGAGTGAGTTGTCAGAATAACAGTTGCACGGACATAACCACGCTTGACCGGGATCACCCGCGGTAGTGCGCTGGTTATTGATTCTGGAATGACCTCATAGTGCAGAATATTACCACAAAATTATTATTCACAAAGATACCTAAAATGTTTGCTGTTGAAAATGTCAAAATCAATTTCGCAGCTTGAAAGGAATTTTCTTTTGGCAGTAAAAACTGTGTTCAAAATTTCCCGAATTTGATAAGAAATTAAAGATCAAAATTTAAATACTTTGTGGCATTTGGAATGCCGCATTCTTCGCGAATTTCACGTTGAGATATATAATTATTTCATATAAAGTCTGAGACAAGAAACGTAACTGACGTTACCCAAGCTAGGCAACTAAAAGTTTCTTAACCCTTGGAGGCTCCAAACTGAAAACTTTTCTGGGGGCTCCAAAGCCGATTTTTATGCTCGACTTTGAACATTTATGCTTTGATAACTACATATCCGATCAGTCTCGTGTATCATTGTTTTACAAGCAGAAAGTTAGTTTTTTTTCTTGGAAATGCCCGTCGAAAACCACTTTTTAGATTTGAAAGTGTAGTGATTGAACTTGACGTTTCACAAAAAAAATTCCCAATATTCTCCAAATTTATCTGAGGTTCAATAAATTTTTTTTTAGGTTTGCAAAATCTTCCCAAATTAAAAATACGGTCTAAGAAAACTTATTTATTTTCCCAAAAAATGCATTATTATCATGTTTTAATCATATTTCACCATATTTCTGGATGGTAATCGGTCAACAACACAGTTTTATTTTTTTATGTGTTTTTTGTTAAAAAATGAAAGAAGGACCATAAATTTTGGAACAAATAAAAATTATAAAATGAGACGCAAGTTTTTGATTAGTTGAAAGAATAAACCAAGTGATAAACAACTTCTTTCACATAAAAAACGTGAAAACGGATGGATTTTTAAAATAATATCTGATGCTTGTTAATGTTATAATTGTTATGATAATGTTATGATTTTTTTATATAAAAAGTTTTTTCTATACTGTTTTTTCTGTAAAAAACCAGTATGAAATTTTTTATTTAAAAAAGAGAAAACGCATTTTTCAGAAATATCTGATAATATTATCTACAACGTTTCGGATTTATTTCATTATCAAGTATGATTTATACAATGAAAAAATTAAATGAATACGAGACTTTGCGAATTCTGAAAGTTCAAAAATATTTTTCAGAAAAACTCTTTTTTGGACTAAAATGTTTTTTAAAAAAAGTTTAAAAAAAAGTTTTAGAAAAAATTTTAAAAAAAGTTTTAGAAACAATTTTAAAAAAAGTACGATATATACTTTCTTGGGAAAACAAGGCTCATATCGTTGTTTTTTAAATGACTTTATCAAAATTAAATAATTTTTAAATAATTTAAAAAAACTTACAAGGGAGTGATTCTCTAGAAGGAGCCAGCGTATCTGCTCTTTGTCAAATAACTCTTCACGATGGTCATCTTCATATTCTAGATGGGGTTTGTCAGTGCCACGATGCAAAATCCGTCGAGGCATACTGACTCGATTACCGGTACTCATCTCTAGATTTGTTTTCGTATTAGACACTATAGGAAGAAAAGTGTAAATTTTTTATCAGATATAAAAAAAAGCACTCTTACATAATCTAGAAATACCCACTCTCTCTGAAACTTTTTTTCAAATGAAGTTGTCTGATCTCTAAGTTGACCTTAGGAGTTACTCTTTAAAAATTTGAAAATAAATTTTTTCAATGGAATGAAGATGTCCAATCATATTGTAGGGTGATGTCACGTACAAGTAATTTGTAAAGTAATTTCAACAACTTAAATTCACCCAAATAATGTGAGTGGTCCTCGACATTTTCTAATCATGATTCTAAAAGCTATTTTTGCTAAAATGTAGGTTGTTAAATTGAAAGTCCGTGAAAATAAAATAACTATACCGAATGTGTTTTAGCTTTTGGGGTTTTCCCCAGGGAGATTGAAACGCCCCCTTAATAAACGTACCAAGTCGCGCTCTGATTGGTTAAGCGTGAATATCCTCGGGGAACACCCAAAAAGCTAAAACACATTCGGTATAATTTATTTTTTCGCACATACTCATTTCGACTTTACTGAATATATTTAGTTCAAACCGTTAAAGCCACTTTTTACCATGAGAGTGCAACTAAATCATAATAATAATAATGAAACCTGATTAACTTAAAAATATTCGTTTGTACATCGTGTTTACTTAATTATTTTAATCTTATTTTTTCGATATCAATAAAACTTAATTTGCAAAGATTTGTGCAGAAAAAAGCAGTATGTTAGGACAAATATGTGAAATTTAAACCAAGACAGTCACTTGTATAAACGTTTGGTTAGGTGAAACAGTTTTGTTCCGAAGCTCAGATGAGTTTAAAGTGAAATAGATCGTTGAGATCTGGACCTATCGATAAGTACAAATATTTTGAACTTGATTGATTAATTTGTCAAAATATGAGATTTAAGTAATTTACTCGAAAAAGATATATTGAGATTTACGTATAGCAGAAAAACCTTGTTGGTGTTTATAAATAAGTGAAAGACTCTCCTTAAAAAATAATTCCTTAAATTTTTCGTATAGCCAGTCGGTTTTCAGAAATCGGCGTGAAATTAGAGAGAAATCAGCAAAAAAAATAAGATTAAATAACTTTTGAACGGTTGGTGATAAAACAATTAAACCAATATTTTTGAATTAATTCAAACTCAATCTTGAATTTTCATCAAAAGTCTGTAAAGTATTTTTATCGATCAATTTGTGAATGTTTAAATTTTTTAAGCCGATTAATCGGCTTTGAGCTACCAAGGGTTGAGAATTACTGTTCACATGAAGGTATTACAAGACTTATCCATGAAATTTACTCGATTTTTATAAAAAAATTTTTAATCTGAAGAAAATTTTGTGGATAATTGAAAGAACGTTCATGAGAAAATCAGTTAACGATGGGATAAAGCTTATTATTAACAGGAGGAGTTGCAAGAAAATATTTTTTTTGCCGCACTAGGAGCTGGATGCAATTGTTTTCGTCAGAAATGGAACACAAACCAGGAAGATAAATTACCACTATTCATTTGAATCGCTGGTAGTCTGACCACAAACTACGGGGTTTGAAATGATGAGGGCTTTTGACGAAAAAATCCCATCAGATTTGTTGATTTTTTGGACCGTTTGGACCCATCCAGAACTTTTCATATTATTTAACTTTTGATTTATTCTTTTCAGAGTGTCAAATTTTTGTTCAAATATACCAAAATCAACATGAAATTTTGCTTAGGGATGGAAAATGTCAGAAATGTACGTTTAAGAACGTTTTTACGCATTCTTGATCGTCGTGGACAGTTTAACAAATCTGATTTTGATTAAATTCCATTTTTGTACGACAATCGAAATTATGAAATTTTTGGATTTAAGTCTGATCTAGTGCACTTATTTCACTTCGCAAGAAAAATTTTTCTGATAAGGTTAACGAAAATCACACCCAAATTTCGTAAAATATATATTAATTCAGAACATATTACGGTAAGATTATACAAAATTGACGTTCATTCCGTATTTAACTTCGTGGATTCAGTTTTCGAATTTAAGGAGAAGGTTGACGATTAAATATGATTTTATTTATTTGTATTGCTTTTACCAAGAAAAAGAAGAAAAAACTCTTCCTGAAATTATAAAATTTTGCTATTTGTACGTTAAACTGAGTATTTTCGGAGATATGAAGGTTCTGGTGAAAAAAATTTTGGTCAACTTATTTTATTCGAAAATTTATTACGTCCCGAAAACTCCCCTGATACCCCCTTAACCGTGCAATCGACAGGACAACTCAGGCCACTCTTCAGCCCCTTTTAGTGTCATTTTTGATTGACCTATTGAAATCTATGCAAAAATATGACACCAGTAAAGGTAGTGTTTTTTGGTTGCTAAAATACATTAATTGATTATCAGAATTATTAAATTATTTTGTAAACCGAATTATTTTAAATAAATAAAAAAGTGAATTATGGTCGTGTGTCTATAAGAACATTTTTTTGGTTTACGAAAAAAAGTCTCGGTTTTTTCATTATTTGCTAAAAAAAAAAAAGCCGCTAAAGCGCTTAAAAGAATAACTAAATTTTGAAAATGTTATTTAAACTTTAAGCAAATGCTTAAGTTTGACTCAAGTTTGTTGCTTTGTCCTTCTTGCCCGAGTCCTTATAGACACATACAGCAGGGATGGCTTTTTCAATTTTAATAATCACGTGACCCTAATTTACAAAAGTTTTTGTTCAAATTTCAATCTTATCATCTTCCAGAAGTAAAAAACAAGCTCATTTCAAAATATTTTTTTATCAATTCCTTGAAAAATATCGACAACATGCAAGTTTTATTCACTGATTTTTGCTCAAAAAATCATTTAAA
>SCLH01000117.1:163796-243365 GCA_004367855.1 Oikopleura vanhoeffeni
AAAAAATATAAAACACTTACTTATTAGTGACAAATACCGTAAAATAGGCAGAAATGAAAGATTTTTTAATCAATATTTTTTTTCTTAATTAATCATTAATATTTTTGTCTCCAATAATTGCTCAGAAACATTTTGTGGGATTACAGTTTCTACGGATATTTAAAGTCTTAAGATGTGTCCAACTCATGTTGCTCTACGTTGTGTGTGACGCAAGACGCGTTCAAATAATAAACAAATATATTTTAACCCACAGTCGCCGGAAGTTAAGGGTTGACAGTTTGGTCATTCTCAATAAAAGAAAAATCATTTCTTGCTGGAAATTGAGAAAACGTTTCAAAAAAACCAAAATTATAAAGTTCAATAATAGCTCATTCTCTTTAATTGTACGTGTGTCTTTAATATCCCATGTTCACACTTTTGGCGATATCCCGGCCCTACTACTTATGAACACACTACGTTTCCTAATCAGGGCCGGGATATTCACAAAAGTGTGAATAAGGAATATCTAAGAAGGAAGTTCATGAGCAAAATTTACAAACAATAACTTTGGTGAGTTGCAAATGGAAATTGTCATAATAAATACAGCATGTCACATTTTTGCATGCGATCTTAGTTTTTTGGTCATTCCTGATTGACACCGTTTATTAGTGAATGCGAATTTATTTTTTTAACACATACGTACGTGTTTGTGAGTTCAAACGTTTTTATTTGCGGAGGTGAGATGAAACAAAATACTAAGATCGCAAACAAAAATGTGACATCCTGTAGTTTTTATGTCATCAATTAATTTAAGCGTTTCAAAATATGTTGCTACTCGATTAAAAAAATAACTTGAAAAACACGTGCTGATAAATAAATTTTAATACAATACTAATCGGGGATTCTGCCGATTCGTGACATATTTTTGTGTTGGCGCAGCTATTGTGTTTGGTACTATTGTGTTTGGTGGCTATTGTGTTTGTATAACTGGCCAATTAGTGACGCGCATCATAAACACACAACTTGGGAAAACTCTCATGCTTATTGTAAATTATAAAATATCATTCCCAAATTAAAAGCCTACTTTTCATTATTTTCAAAAACGTTATTAACACTTGTAATCCATAATATAAATATACATGTATATGTATAAATACATATTATATTATATCATTATACCGGTAGTATACTTTGAGACCGGTGTATAATTTAAGAATTTGAGGCCTACTATTACCAAATAACTTTATGCAAACTGAGGAAAAACTACCCTTCACTATCTTTTACACGATAAAACAGAGAACTCCATCTCAAAAACGTGTACTATCTCTATAGCGCGTGTTCGAATCCCACCAATGTTGTCTTACTGATTGTCTTCAGTATGTATATAGATTATATCAGATTATAGGCAACTTTTCGATCTTAAGAAATATTTCTGCTTTTCACTCATTACCTGAAGATGAATAATAAATTCGAAACGTTGTAAACATACTAATTATTATAGTGAAAAAACAAATATTATAGGCAAGGGTGCTTGATGTTGGGACCGCTAAATTTGATCGGTGTGTAATCACTCAAGCAATCACTAAGACAATCAATTAGACAACAACAGTGGGATTCGAACACGCGCTATAGAGATATTTCCGTAAGAAAAAAGATATATCTCGAACAAAAAAGTGAATTAGAAAATTATTTGCATTCAAATTTTTTTTCTGAAAGTCAAGCATTAAAAAATCGGACTTCTGAAAGTTAACTTCCAAAGAATTTTGAAGGAAATTTGGCGCAGGTGGTATAAATCGGTCAGAACTGTTTGACAGAACATAAACTGAAAATAAACTGAGTTCCATTTTCATGGGAACAGAATTCTCCACATAATCCTTTCACTACATTATTATCACAGATGTAAAAGTTATTGAGTCCCTTCAGATTTTTATAATCATGACTCAGAAAGCTTTAAATATCCCAAAAACTGACATCTTCTAAAAACTCCAGCTTTAGTTTATTATTTCGGAGTTCGATGTTGATTGGATTAAATAAACAAAAAAATCTTTTTATCGGTTTTTAAGCGGTTGACGTGTTTGACAACCTCAGAAATATCGAAACCATAGAATCACAAATCGCTAAAAATCGGAATATTAAAAGACTGGAAAAAACGGAAATAACACAATTCATCAGAAACGTAATTATTTTTATGAAAAATTATGACTTAAATGACTTAATGATTATCAGCTAAGTTTGAAAATTAAACATGCAGTCCTCACTTTGGGTCGGCAGTAGAAGGCCAAAATAGTAAAAGGCAAAAAAATTATATTTTATATATTTCTCGAAGTTAATGTTTTTCAGAAAAAATTTGATATTGATGTAAATTTGAGCGAAATTTAGACCAAGAAAGTAATTTTGGCCATTTTTGTTTGATAAAAATTTGCTGAGAAAATCTCCAAAAACGAAAATTTTTCTTGAAAAAATGCTAATTTCGAAATTACAACTTTCGCTGAATGAATGAACTTTTACTGAATTTTGATTTTTTATTTCAAAAAATATTGTAAGAAACGCAGAAATTGGAATTTCTCATTTTTTGGCATTTGACTATTTTGACCTTTGACTGGCAACCCCTCACTACTTAATTTGTGCAATCTATCTAATTGGTTCAAGTTTTCGAAGGTGTATTTTGAGCTTATGCGCTCGTTTGTCAACAGTCATGGTTTGGTCAGAAAGTTTGCCAGTTCGCTCCTTAGGTATGAAATCTCAATAACTTAGGATCCATAAGGCAGATTTTCAGGACAAAAAAAATACTTTATATACATAGTACATGTATATTTTCATAAATAGAACGTTTTGGCTTTTTTTGATAAAATGTAGGCGTCTTTTTTTTTGTTTAGTATAGATGTATAATTATTTTTGAAAAGTTGATTAGTTTGTCTGAGTAGAAGCTAAGATTAAACGAATAAATGTGTGGAAGAGACTGCGACTGATAACGCGACTCATTGTCTAGATATCTCGATTTTTTAACTCACCTGAGATTTGTACCGTTATCACAAAAGTTACCCCCCNNNACTATAAAACAAAGCAAACTTCAATCACAATTTGTTTCACAAAAATTTTATTTTCAACGGTTTTCAAGCGGTTGACGTGTTTGACAACCTCATCAATATCGAAACCCTGGAATCACAAATCGTCAAATAAATCCGAATTTTAAAAAACCGGAAAAGATGAAAATAACAAAATTCATCAGAACCGGAATTATTTCTATCGAAACCAGTTGCGGAAATTAGACGAGCTATTCTTAGCAGGATATAGATAAAATGATAACTTTCGTAGTTAATTAGAGGAAAGTTAATAAGGACGAGATCTTTTCGTTTGATTGAGTGATTATATAAGAATTATCTCGATTTATTGTCGACTGGGTGGCTTTTCCTCCTGAAGAATGCGATACAGTATGTAATTTTTTTCTCTCCGGAATTCAAAATATGCTGTAAATGGAATTTCATGCTGTATGTAGAAACTTGATCTTCGTTCAATTTTTGAAAGTACGCATGTCACTCAAATGACAGTTCATTTTTTTAATCACGCAACGTTTTTAATCACGCGGAAATAAGTTGCAATTTGAATTTCGACATTTCAGGTCTAGGTGTCATATTAAATAGAAAAAGGTTATTATAACTCATTTCTGTTATATGTTGACGAATTTCATCGGCTTAGATAACGGTTATCTAAAAAAATGAGTATTATTTTATTGAAGGGCATTATTCAATCACTTAAAAAGCAGGGCCCAATATCGCCGAAAGTTTTTTGCCAACAAATTCCAGCAATATTGGCACATTCGGCGATATTGACACATTCGGCAATATTGGCACATCCAGCGATATGAGGACAGAAATAACTTATTTGTTTAAGAAATGCAAAACACGTAGACGTTCGAAATAACATCATATGTCGAACATTTGTTCATTTTATAAGGAGTTTAACGATTGGTTCGAATGAAATGAATCATCAAAATGCATAGAATTTAATACTCCACCAAATGATATCAAACAAAAAATGAAAAAAGTTAATTTGTGAAATTCAATCATGAGAATGACGTCATTTATGACGCCCACAAAGTAATTTGTGGTATAAATCTTTAATAAATTGTCACAAAATTTTGGAACATAATCTCAAGGTAACATCTGTAGGTAAATACATGAATTGATTGGAATATGAATGCTCAATCTATGCGGGAAGTTAAATGAACTGAATTTCAAATTATTGCTCAAAATTGCAAAAAATTGGTAAAGATGTAAAAATATCGCGATACCTAGTATTATTTCATAAACCACTTCATTTTTTTGAGGAAACTCTCAAAATCAAAACATAAATATGGATTTAAAGTATATGCATAATAATTCACTACCAAATGAACGAAATAATTATTTTTTTTCCAAACATCGTATACAGCGGTTCCGGATCTGTAAGATTCAAAATTTCATTCTAAAATGCAGTATGATTCAAGGGGCAAATATTTTTCTTTGTAATTACAGTATCGCTACTAGGGTATTCGAATTTTTCCGAATTTGACAGATACCGTTTTAATAACACTATCCCTTGATTGCCCTCTGTGACATATTTGGTCCCTCAAAACACGGGGGGGGTGAGAAAACCACGCGTCATTTGAAAACGGGTCATTCGATTAGGTTCTTAGATAGCGCAAACTGTGCACAAATATATTGTGAATAATACAAAATAAAAATTGGTCCGAATCAGACAATTGTTTCTATGTTTTTCTCAGACCTTTATTTCTATTTTTTCATATAAAGTAATAATTAAACAATTTCAGTAATCTTGGAAAAAAAATCATTAGTCCTATTAAAAACAGTTATTAATGTTTATATCAATTAGATAATTGGTCATGAAAATGCTCTAGCAACCTATAAGCAACCACAACTTAACAACTTACTGATAATAATAAAAAGTAAAAGATTGGCAGATAAAAATTCGTCGTTAAAACAGAAATATAAATTTTATATATATATTTTTATAAAGTCAAAATTTTCTCAAAATCCTTTTTGCCATCTTTTTTGACGTTTATTTTAATTACGAACTAAACACTTTGAAGGTCTATGTCAAAAATACGACAAAAGCTAAAAAATCATTATTATCAAAATACTGTCATTGAAAAGGTTGACAATTATAAACTTAATTACAGTAGATAAAACCGGTGTTTTGTATCTTTAAATTTATTGAGAAAGATTTTTTCACGTTTTTAAAATTTGAATTTTTTATTTTTTGAGGAGATAACAATTAACTCGTAAAATAATTCTTACCCTCAATATTTTAATTGACGAAAAATATTTGAAGGCGTGGTTCTGAAATAGTGTTGGACACCCTTGATGATACTTTTCCCAAATACAGTTTCAAAAAACAATATATATTTTTTGTGGTATTTAAATGAACGAATTTTAAACCACATTTATTGAACGATTAGCATTTCCGGTCAGAATTGAGATTGAAATTCGTTCAAATAATAGGACAAATTTTATTATGACCATAATTTATGGTTTTTGAACTGACGTTGCGGAAATAGGCTTGACTTCAATTTCAAAATCACATAATTCTGAAAAAAATGCATAAATTTTTAAGCATCAAAAAGGTGCCGTGCCTAGTCGAAATAAGAAATAACCAGATTTAATTTTATCATAACCAAAAAAATTGTTTTTACTAATGGTGGTCAAGCAACAGACTACAAGCGTCGAATATTTCAATTAGAGTGAACGTGATTAAAGCATTTTCATGTTATAGCTATCGGCAAAAAATTTAAAATTAAAAACGCCCAGAGACCCGAAAAATGTTATTTGTCAAATTATATAGCCCTTTATTGCCCTCTCCCTAAGATTTGGTCTCTCAAAAACACGGAAGGGGTGAGAAAACGACGCTTTATTTGAAAACGAGTTATCCGATTAAGTTATTTGATAGCTCAAACTGAGCACAATTATCTAATTAATATAGACATTAAAACTGTTTTTAATAGGACCAATGTTTTCATTTTTTTTCTAAGGTTACTGAAATTGTTAAAATATTAGTTTTTGTTAAAAAATAGAAACAAAGGTCTGAGAAAAAATAAGAAACGATGGTCTGAATCGAACCAATTTTTAGTTTGTTTTATTATTTTTTTGTGCCCAGTTTGAGATATCTAAGAACCTAATCGGATGACTCGTTTTCAAAAAAACGCGTCGTTTTCTCACCCCCCCGTGTTTTGAGGGACCATATCTTTGGGAGAAGTCAATACAGGGATATTGGCATCTATCGGTTACGGAATTATAATTTAAGAAAAAAATGAAATGTCGAATAAAATTTTTATCAAAACAAATTTATAAGAGAAGATTATTCGCTTTATGAAAATATTAATCAGAAAAGTGCTATGCAGAACAGATTAAGGATATCCTTATTTCTAAATAAACGGTGTCTCCCCCGCAATATTCTAGAAAATATATTAGGAAAATATATTATTCTTCGATTTAGCTATATTTCAGAATGTTGTTATTTCTCTGCAAAAAACAGCCTTTACCACGCTTTCGTGAGAGGTGGGATTATCTTTTTTCTCTGTATTGACTAATCCAGCTGGTTTTGTACTAAAAATAAAATCATTTAATAATCTGGCTCGTGAGGGATGAAAACGACCTTTCAAATATTTTTTATGCTGATCGAAAGCTTGAATATTTTTAAATCAATAAATTTTCAAGACTTTTTTAATTGAGTCCCGAATTGGCCGAAAGAAATTGTATAACTGTGGTTTTTCTTTTAAGAAAATTTTAGGGAAAATATGACCAAAACCTCTGCTTGGTAGATGATCGAAATATGTTTTCATATTTTAGTTGACATTTTTGAATTTAATTTAAATTTTCGAGAAAATATTTATTTTTCACAAATATTTTACACACACATTTTCGTAAATTTCTCAAAAAAAGAAAATATTCTCGAAAATTGAAAATTTTATGAAAAAAATTAATATTCTTCCGATTAAATTTTATTTAAAAATTTAAGGGAGTCGGTGTCGCTTTTTGGTACTTTTCAATCACGCCTCAGAACAATTCTAGGGCAGTTGTGAAAAATCTGAGGAGACTTGTTTGTGACATCACACCACCAGGTGGTGAGTCTATTCTAGAACACTGAACGGGTTTTTAAAAATCTTTCTTTTTTTAGTTCCCACATACAAAGCGTCTTAATATTCACACAAAGTAGCAGATAAATGAGTACAAAAATTTGATGAAATTGATTTTTACTTTCGAGATTCTAGAATCTCACTTGAACGCCGATTTCCTCCAATTTTTTCACTTCAAACTTTATCTTCTTTTAGACGAATGTTAAGAAGAAAGCCGTTTTTTCGAAAAAGGTAGACAAATATAAATTATGCCGTCAACCTGATAGGGCTGAATTTTTGGTATATATATTCCAAAATTCTAGATAATTGATTTTTAGTGAACTGGAAATGAAAGGTCCAAAAAAAAGTTTGTCTGATCTGAACAATAGTACCATAAAATTAAAGCTGACAGTTTACTGATTGAAAAATCTGGTAACAGCTGATTAAAATTTTGAACCAATCAGCGTCAAATTGGATAATTAGGTTTAACATTTTTGCTTAAAAATAATTGAAATTTTTAGAATTCGATTATTCGACATTATTCGATTATTCAACAAATTCGACATTTCTAATAATTTTAATGTGATGCATCGTTTTCGGTGGGTCATATTCACCTATAAAATGTTCATATCATGGTAAAATACCGGTTTTATGCGGGTTAAAGCTAAAAAATATTCGAAATTTGGAAATTCTAGATTTTGTTCTAGATTGTTTTGTAAAAAATAATTGTCACCATGAGATTCCTTGGGTCAGCTTTAGTCATAAGTTATGACTCATAACTGATATTAATGTCTCATAAATTAAATCTATAACGGGTTAAAAAAAGAGAGACACCTACCCCCTTAATTTTTGATTATGCAGAATGGATGTTTTTATTTAAAATAAATTCTATAAGTTCAACGCAAATGACAGGTCTCATTTCATTCTCGTGAGAATTTTACACATTGGGGACTGTAAATTAAAAATTAGGATTCAGACAAATTTGGGATCAGAAAGCACGGCCGATTATCGCGTCCAGGAAGAGGAAATTTAAAAAAGGCACCGAAATTGTCACCTTTATCGACATATTCACTTTATGTAACAACATAATTTTTATCTAACGTTTCGATTTATTATCATTTTCAAAGATGTGCACTTTAGTTTTGAAAATATGCATGCTTTGGTGATTCAATCGTTTAATCATCCGAAATTTCGATTAATAATTCCTTACCAAAGATGAAACTTTTTAACTGGTATTATTTGGCTTTAGGGATAAAATTTTCAAAATAAATTTCAGCCCTCAAAAAACCCATCCACACATGATTGGTTGGACATTATGTTATTCAAATAATTTTGCCGATTTATTTAACAAGTGATTACAGTATCTTTAACAGTTCTCAGAAAACCAGGCTCGACTATGCAATCTTCACACCATGGTTGCTCACAGAAGCATTCAGCAGTACAAGCTTCCCAGATTGCAGCGGCAGAAAAAACACAAGTCTCCCATAAATTTTTGTCCTCTCCAAATTCTCCATTATACCACTTATCATCACAAATTTTAACTATAAAGCTAATTAAAGGGAATTTGATATGAATTTTTATCATAAAGCCTACATATAATATAGCAGGGGTCGGCACAACTTTTGAAAAACCTGATCGGATCGAACTTGATCGGATCGCAAATTTTGAAAACGTGATCGGATCGAACTTGATCGAATCGCATTTTTCAAAAACCTGATCGGATCGAACTTGATCAGATCGGAGGTTGACAGAAACCTGATCGGATCGGATCGAAAAAAACATTCGATCCGATCAAGTTCGATCCGATCAGGTTATGCCGACCAAGCTTGTAAAGGGATGCATCCCCGACCGGATTTTCTATCCCCATCCCCATTTTTTTCCTATCTTTTGCTTAAACCTACGCAAAAAAAGGATGGAAAACCCATGCAAATCCCATCCCTTTTACAAGCCTGATGCCGACCCCTGATATAAAGGCTATATTTTAAATCCCGGAAGAGGGGTCTTTTTTAGTAAATCAAGCCAAAATTTTGGATCTTCACCGCGTGTATGAATCATACTGTATGATCCTTTTTAACCCAGTTCAAATGATGCTGAATACTTTTAGATGGTTGGATGAGGTGAAGTCTAGTTCTTCAAAGTCAGTAAGTTATTTCAAATTCAGCTGTTTAGTGTGATTTAAGGTGATTTGAAGGTGTCAATCAGGGATCGGCACAATCATGTAAAATGTAAAGAAGTCAAAATGTGAAAGTTAAACTTTTAAAGAAATTTAAACAGGTAAAATGTCCAGATACTTTTAAGGCTGCAATGTAAATGTTGAAATGTAAAAAAAATGCTAAGGTAAAATGTCAAACTAGATAAAAACGAAATTCATGACCAAAAAAGATTAATATCTCTAATTACTTTGTTTGCGTCATGAATGACGTCACTTCCAGGATTGAATTCCTGAAATCTACTCAAACCAACTTTCATCAAATTCCGTTTGGTGGCGTATTTAATTCAACGCATTTTTGCTATTTTTGTCGTTCAACTATCGTGAAACTCCTTATAAAATTGAAAAATTGTTTGAAATATGACGTCATTTCGAACGCAAAACCGGTTTTCATTTTTTGAACGAAAACATTTATTTTTGTTCTCATATCTCCGAATGCGCCAATATCGCTGAAATATTAAGGCAAATAACTTTCGGCGATATTGAGCCAATTTTGGCCCCCCCCTGTATATGTTTTTCTTCTACCTTATGTTAAGCTAAAGCTTGAAAATTCATTATACGTAAAACAATATACTATGTGATATTGTACTGTTATTCTTTTTACTAATGTTATATGAAAAGGATAAAAGATGAACTTGTTTGAAAAAATTCTTTATTTACAGAAATTTGTAGCGTCAGCGGCGTGACTCACGCTTCTACCACCTAATTTTATTTGGATACAAAATTTAAACAAAAAAAAAATGAAATAAAAATCACAATAAATCTGTATTCTTATTTTTAAAAAATAATAACCTTCATTTTCCAAAGTTTCTGTACACTCGTTTGTCATGCATGTTCCATCTGGCATAATGGCGCCACAAATATCATCAAAACAAGCCCACATATCCTGGAAACTATTAACCGTACAAATGTCGACTTCTTCATCAGTCAAATCTCCACCGATACCTCCAGCAAAACATTTCAGAATATTACGAAATCCATATTCGAAACACGTTGTTATACATTTTGAATCAGCTGTGACTGGTTTTTTATCGATAGATATTCCGAAAAAATTAAAGGGGAAAAACTTTAGAAAAAACCGTTTCTTTTGCGATTGCAGGTGCGACAAGAAGTGCGAGATATTTGAGATGCATCTTCTGTGATTTTAAAATGTATATTATAAAATTAAATAATCAAAAATTATTTTTATTGCTTTTTGAACCCACAGTTGGCTTGAATCTCATGCATATTTATTTAGTAAGGGGTGTTGTACTCGCAAATTTAAATATTCAACTTTGTAAATTTATTATGGGAAAAGTAAAAGTGCTTGGAACTTTATTGTACTCTAGACCTCGACATTAAGAATAGTCTTTAACTTTAATAGTATGTGATTCACATTTTGACTTTATTAACCCTTCAGAAAAGTGACATTTACAAATTATATTTCAACGCAATTTTTTGCGGGAAATGAGAGACGTCAGAACAAAAATTAATAATGGAAAAGATCAAAAATTTAATTTTCTAAAAAGCGACTTCCTCAGAAATAACCTGCAATTTTCGGTCTTTAATCTACAGGTGTTCTCCAAAAAATAACCTCACCTACGCAATTTATCAAAATCACTTTCAAAGAAATAAAAGTTCACTCAGAGACGTCAGGACAAAAATTGAAAATGCAGCAGTTTCAGAAAAAAATTTCCATAAAGTGAATCATTCATAAGCAACCTCCAATTTCTGGAATTTAATCTAAAGATGTTTTTGAAAAAAGTCCGGAGCCTCCAAGGGTTAAGCGGGTACTAATCGGTTAACAGATTTTTTTTTTAATTTGAGACTAATTCAGGCAAAAAAATAACAATTGACATATTATTTTTTTTTCTGATCACAAGTTCGGCCAGGCGGCGAGTTCAAAGTCGATAAATGAGTCATTTTTGAGCAAAATTATAAATCATTTTTCTCAGTAACCACACGTCCGACTTTTGATTTCACTTAAGTAATGCGATGGTTTTATGTGGGAATATAATCCGGCCTACCCGATTTCGATACAAATGTTAATTAAGTGGGTAGCGGTCGCAATCTTTCGAGGTCAATTTGAGGCCTACAATATTAATCGTTGGTTCCTCACTTTGCGTTGGCTAGCCTCAAAATGCCGCTTTTATGAAAAATGCTATAAAATGATTTCTAGCGTAGGTTAAGAGAATGTGCGCACGGCGATGAATCCGAGATTAGTATACAATACGGTATAAGTATTTTGGAAGTTTGATTTCTGAATTTATAAGTCGAAAAGAAGGCAAGAGGTGACGAATGAGCGAGTAAAATGTTGTACTACATTACTTCTTTTATAAAATCAAATCTTTTTATAAAGTTCAATTAAATAAGTGAACAAACGCGCTATAAACAATTAATTAAAGAGAAAAAAATATATTATTTCAAATTTTGGTTGCAAATACATGCAATTTATATCAATTTTGGTGATACATACCCTGTAATGTAAAAAAAAATCTATTGCAAATAACCTGATTATTCTGAATTTAATTTAGATTTCAAACGGTTTTTAGTATATGTGGCTTCACTGAGATTCGAACTCACGACCAAATGAATAAACAGTTTGACCGAAACGATGCTTTTGGCTAAAAAACGTTATATTTAATTTGTGGATTCAAAACTTCCGTGTTTTGTAACTTTGAGGGTTTATTAGATTCGCTCGATAAAAATATTTACCAAAAAAGTGCAAATTGCAAAGTGCATCATGCTGCATGATTCATGCACCATATTTTTCGGATGTCCTTATTCCTAAATAAACGGTGGCTCTCCCGAAGTATTCTGAAAAACTGTCTATTTTGGTCCAAAAAACATTTTGCTCCATTTTCAAATGTTGTAATTTCCGAGCATGTACCACAACAATGTAATAATAAGGACAATTTGTTAAATCGCCAAAGTTTAACTATTTTCAGCAGTTCGATAAAATTTAATTTTTTTTCGAAAAGCAGATTTTAAAAATTGATCATAAGATAAAATAGGGATTAATATCACTGAGTTAGACGATTTGAAATAAGGAATATCAAAAGTTGAAGATTGCTATTCATTTGATTAGCTCAACTTGCAAGGAATATTTTTCTGGTCATTTTAAGACGTAGGATTTTTTTTCATTTTTGAAGTCATTTCAAAAAAATGATTTTAAGGGGTCGGTATGGGCCATACCGTATGGCTTAACTGATGAAGATGGAACATTTATCAGAAATACACAATGTGTATTACACATGAAATATCAATACTTGATTTCGCGATTCCATTTGACACTTAAGTACCACTCAAACCGACCACTTGGTTGACTCCGGTTAAACACGAGTCCCTCGGCTTTTTCTGCCTGTTTTCGATGTTTCAATATAAAGCTTTTTCTGTTAAAAAGCCATAAATGTCATTTTTGAAATATAATAAGCTCAATGTGTCTTACATACCACCTTGGTAGTAGTTTTACGAATTTTGGCCTGATTGTCTGTAAATCGACAAAAAAAGTGCACGAAAATGACAATATTGAACATAAAAGTGAAAGTTAAAAAATATAAATGCCATCAAAAGATTTTGTGGGTATTATTTGCTGGAAACAATATCCTGTTTCAACACGTTTGAATTTAAAACGATTTCGTACTGTACAATACGTAGTTGTACAATACGTATTGTACAATACGAAATAATTTTGATTTAAACGTGTTGAAACAGGATATAAGCAACTATGGTCCGATTACAAACACAGCGGATTCTAGAAAGCAATTAAAGTTGTTCATGTTTTGATCTCTAGCACTGTCTTTGTTTAAAATCAGACCATAGTTGCTCATATTGTGTCCAGCAAATCATCCTCAAGAAATCTTTTGATGGCATTTACTATAGTAAAGTTTCTAACTATAACTTTTATGTTCAAAATTTTCATTTTTGCGCACTTCGTTGTCGATTTACAGCCGATCAGCCCGAAATTCGAAAAACTAGTACCAAGAAGATATAAAAGACACATTGAGCTTCTTATATTTCAAAAATGACATTTATGGCTAATCTAAAGAAAAAATTTTACATCAAAACATCGAAAAAAAAGCCGTTTTCGAGACATTCGACCCGATTGCAGCCCCTTGAGACAACAATTGAAAAAAATAGCGCCAATGCACTAAAATTAGGACACTTTCCGGGAGTTTCACAAAATCTTAATGTCTTCCAATAAAAACCATGGGATCCTTGTTTCATTGAAAAAAACCAAGGGAATCGTGTTTAACCGAAGTTCACTATGTGGTTGATGTGAGTGGTACTCAAGTGGCAAATGGAATCGCGAGATCAAGGATATATCTTCAATATGTATTAATGTGAAAAGTACCGCTGTCATCATTTAAGCCGTACCATGCCTCCAAAACGTAAAAAATCACTAACACCACTCCCTCAAATTATCATGCTTTTAGTTTTCTATCTCTAAAAGACGTCAAATTAAGACCTAGCAATCTTTTTTTCTTCTGCAAAAAGGAGTCAAAGGTTTTTCCGTTTGCGCTTTTTTTATTAAGACCACACCGATCACCCGGTAAACCAGAAAGACCGGTCAAAGTTGAAGGTCAATTTCAAGATCATCTAATTAATTTGCAAATACCTAATAATACGTTAAATGTTGATGGGAAATTCATCTGAAACTGATAATTTTTTCATTCACGAGCATCATAAAGTAAAATTCAGAATATATAATAAGGGTTTGCAGTGGAAACTCTACAGGCCAAACTAAAACAGTAAATTGTTTTTTATTTGTATCGAAGATGGCGGTTTTAAGCTTTACAAATCAAATTTCACCGAAGGTTCTCTCCAAAAAATTGATATTTCAAAATTAAGGTTTTTACACTTTTCTCAAGATTTTTGTTTCTCAAAATCGTGTAAGACTATTAACTAAAAATCAAAATTTTCTTTTTCTCATCAAATCAAATAAAAAACTTACATCCAGCCACAAAACACACATGTATCAAACGTCCTGGCAATAACTTAAACGTCCTGACAATTACTTGATTGTCTTGACAAAAATTGTCAAATCATTATTGTCAGGACGTTTGATGTGAATAACATACTATCAAAGTTTAAGTCGTTCCTTAATCTCGAGGACTAGAGAAGAATAAAGTTGCAAGAACTTCTACTTTTTCTTTAATAAGCGTTAAAAAATAGCCTTTTTAAAGGCTAGATCTATTACGGGGGCTCCTGGTCCTTTTTTACTAGATTTTTAACCAAAAAGTTTTTATTTAATTCAGCTTTTGCTAACGACTCATCCGATTGAATCCTTAGATAGCTTAAACAGAGCACAAATATCTGGTTAATAATTGAATTTTAAAAATTGGGCCGATCAGACGATTGTTATAAATTTTTTTAAGAAAAACTAGTAATTTAACAATCTCAGTAATCTAAGAAAAAAAGATAAAATAAATTGATCCGATGAACTAATTTTTTTTATTTTATTTTTCACTAGACATTTGTGCTCAGTTTGAGCTATCTAAGAATGTTATCGGATGAGTTGTTTTTAAAAGCCGTATTAAATAAAAAAATTGGCTTGAAAACTAGTAAAAACGGACCAGGAGCCCCCGTAATATGCCTCGGAGGATAAATGCCTCGGAGGATTAAGGTCAATTATGACCACGCGGGCGTTAACTTCAACATATTTCTAGTGTTTGCTCTTTAGCACTCTTCGTCTACATTATTGACCCATGATTTGTAATATTTTTATGAGAAAATTAAATACGAGGAATATCTTTGAGCTATTTTTGGAGCGATCTATGTTAAGAAATTTTCGAAAACATAAAAATTCGAATATTTTCTCAGATCTTTAAAATCGACATACCCGACGTGAGACTTTATGGATTAAGAGTCCTTGGCTGACAAATCGTGACAATTTGAATGATGCGAAATGCGACAATATTATTGAGTGGCCGCAAAAATTGAAGCCAATGTCAGTTGCGTATTTTTAAATTCAGACTTCTGATTGGGTGCAAATATTCCAGGCTGTTTTTTCTAAAAAGTCACGATCTGTCAACTAAGAGCCTTTAATAAATCTCAAGAACAATGTATAGTGAAACTGAATTTTAACTGAATTCAAATATTTTTTGCTTCAGAATTTTTCTTAATTTTGAACAAAAACTCAAAAATTTGCAGAATTTAAAATTTTCTTTGGGTATTGCCAAATAATTAACTGGATCTCCCAATCTGTCCATCTGATTTCACTTATTTAAGGCCATTTTATTAGCCATTTGTTCTATTTCTGGTCGAAAAATTTAGCTCCATTTTTTGAATATTATAATTTCCGAGTTTGTACCAAAACAATGTAATTGTTAAATCGTCAAAGTTTAATTAAGCAATATTTCGGTACTCCAAATGTACTTATTGATCATTATTACATTGCGCATCCAAAATAAATTTAACATTAGAAATCAGTGCGAAAAATAATTAAATTAATTTAACTGATATACGTATGTGAAAGAGATTCTAATTAAATCGCATTATAATTTTGCTAAACAAATTCTAAACCATGTTTATTTTGTTGTTCGTTGAATCATTGTTTTGTGAACTGTCCATTTTGTTAAGGAGGTACCCGTCGTGATTGGATGCTAATCCATTTTCTTCCGGAATTTTATTTCTTTGCTTTTTTTCTGAAAATATGAACCATTTTACCTAAACTGGTCGTAATTATATCTCTATACTTTACCAGGAAAGTTTATTTTTATCGTTTTCAAAATATATCGTCTAAGGTTTCAGCTTTTTAATCAAATTTCATAGATTTTCATAAAAGTAAAGTACCGTTTTGGAAAACATAAAAAATAAGGTTTTGATAGTAACAGCTCTTTGCAAACTCATCTGCTTTTTATTGATATAGGTTTAAAATTTGTAAGTTTAAAATCCAGGGCTTTTGCGTGAGACCCTTAAATATCAGCAATTTTTTTTGCCACATTTTTTTTATACAATTCGACTATTAAAAATGACTTATCCGATTGAATTCTAAGACAGCTCAAACTGAGCACAAATATTGAGTAAATAAATAAAAAAAAAAAAATTTCTGTTCAGATTACTGAAATTGTTGAATTATCAGTTTTTGTTTTAAAATTGGAGACAATTGTCGGATTCGAATCCTTTTTTTTTATTTGTTTTTCTGTAAATAGTTGTGCTCAGTTTGAGCTATCTCAGAAGTCAATCGGATAAGTCGTTTTCAAAAGCCGAATTATATGAAAATGTCGGCTGAAAAGTGGGTAATATGTGCAAGGAGGCCCCGTAATCGACATCCAAGGTATTATAAATCATAATTTATGATTGAATAAAGTAAACAAAGCGTGCGCAGACTACCTTAAAAAGATTATTTGAATATACAGGGTGTAAGATTTTTCCCTTCTTTTTTCCAAACTGGTAACACTTGATTTCCGCCGTTTTGATTGGTTGAATCTGAGAAAACCTACGTCTTTCTCAGATTTAACCAATCAAAACGGCGGAAACCGTTTACATGGGTGAGGTAAACCAGTGAGAGCCTCTGTTTTCAAATAACAATTCATTCCTTGAAGAGGGCCTCTTTTCTAAAAAAAACGAAAAAATTCTGAATTATAAAATCTAAATATTTGTCAGTTTTCTTTCTAGGGAAATCCGTGAAAATGTCGAAATAAATTGTTATTCCTATTTAACTAAATATAACAAAGAGTAAAATTTCCCACGATTCTGCAGAACTCTGCGAAGGTTCATTTCAGCTAAGTTCTGGAGACATGTTTTGGGTCTTAAATATATTTAACTTTTTAGACTAGCCCGGAAGCATGACAAAATGTTAATCGTGCTAACCAAGGTAAAACCATTTTGCAAGAAATCATGTAATAATGAATCACAAATAATGAAATAGAGATGGGTGAAGAATACTTTTTCACTAAATGTATGCCAGAAATTGAATTAAACATAAAAATATATTTTATTTATTCATTTATTAACTATTATTAAAATATATTTAAATAAAACCTCGCACGGTGCTTTTTTTGAGGGTGAATAGGGAATTTGAAATTCCCATGGGTTATAATAATCCTACGGTTAGATTATTTTTTTAACGTAACAAATATCGTCAAAAAAGGCCATTTTATCATTTTTATACATTATTTCCGGCGGCAGTGCCTATAAGTGCGATCAACTTCTTACCTGGTTCGACGCCAATTGACTCAAATATTGTATTTCTGGTAGAATCATATCTTCCTGGTATCTCTATTTAGAGTGAAACAGAATACAAAACTAGGTTTTTGACCAATTTTGCGTTGACCACGCCTTAAATAGAAATTATTTTAAATCGTGGACAAAATGTTAAAAAGTGACTTTACGGAACTTCTGTGTTTTGTATCTTTGAGGGTTAATTACAAATTTATTATTGTCCAAATTAAGCGCAATCGATCCAAATGTTTTGATGAAATTGAAATATTAATTAATACACGTTGAGTTTTTATTACTGTCCGACATTGGACGGCTGAATGGTGATTAATACAGGTTATTTTGGAATAACTGAAAGACAAAATGAGATAGATATATTCAAGATCAAGAAAATTTAATTCAACCATTGATTTTGACCGGTGCTGACGGTATTTTCACATAATTTATTCTCTGCAACGTTTTCCCTTTGGCCAATCGGGCCAAAAAATACAATTTGTTTTCGTTTAACGGCGATCCCATGTCCGGTGTTAGCGCTAGAGAGCCGTGAACTTGAAATTTTCCGGTACCAGCATGTATATTTGGTTCCTTAAATTTTACAGTTAATGTACAGTTCCTAAATCTTTGAAATAAAGTTTTATTATTATCGAAATAAAAGCCGGAAGTAAAATTTCCAGAGAATTTTGTTTCGCGAACACTTCTCTCTTAAAGTTTCAAGACTACAAAAAATACAAAATGTCGAGAAAAGTTTGAACTCAGGAGTAAAATAGTAGGCTAAACAGACTGATTTGTGTGCCCAATTTTAAATTAGTTTCTGTAAAACAGCTTGATAATGGAAAAGGCGAAACGTTGCAGAGAATAAGTTATCATAAATTTTCACCAAGACCATGTCAGTATAACAAAATATGTTTATTACAAAATAATTTATGTAATATAATTGCATGCCCAAAGAAATTATATTCTATAGATAGAACGTTTTGGCCTTATATAAGACTGTTTTTGTGATGGGAATAGACATGGTCAGGGAGACAACTTTTGTGATAACGGTTCAAATCTCAGGTAAGCTAGGGGAGCGAGATATCTAGACAATGCGTCGCGTTATCAGTCGCAGTCTCTTCCACACATCTTTTCATTCAATCTTATATTTTACTCAGACACACTACTCACCTATTCAAAAATAATAATATATCTATACTAAAACAAAAAAAACCTCAATTCAATCAAAAAAGGCCAAAAAGTTATGTTTATTTTTACTTTAATTGTTTGTAAACGTAAATAAGGTATCCACTGCAGTCACCTATATTTTTTTTAAGCTTATTATTTCAACCAATTGGCCGACAGTATCATTTCCGCCAAATATCATAATATTTGACTAAATTCGGGGTTAAGATTCACATATATAGCTAGAAATTGTCTTGCTGGTTTTTTTTTGTATTAGGATATCAAAAATGGAATAAAATTAGAGCTCAGCCTGTAATTAATAATCAAGATTTTGAACAAATGGCTTGCGTTGACCAGGGCGGTTTTTTATATTTTACATAGTGATAAAAGGGGTTATTTAAAGCTGTTTTCCAAACCTCCTATCCACAATTTGATTATCGGATTAGAAATTTCACCCTTTCTTGAAGATATTGTCACAGGTTTTCTTGCCACAAAATTAAATTATAGTTTTGATTTCGAAAGTAATGTGAAAATTTTGCGTAACCAACCGTCTAATTTATTTCACACAGTCGAATATCTCCTATTAACAAATTCCGGAATATCCCGGCCCTGTATAGTAATCGTAGTGTGTTTTTAGTAGTAAGGCCGGGAAATTCGGGAAAGTGTGAATAGGGTATATATTCATGAAAAGTTGATTTATAAGTTCAAAAAATCCTTCTATTGGTTTATCAGTCGGCGGCGACGAAAAAGATTTGTGTGATATTTGGCAAATAATATATGGACTATTCACACTTTTGTAAATATTCCGGCCCTTCTACTTAAAACACACTACGTTTCCTAATCATGGCCAGGATATTTACAAAAGTGTTAATAAGGGATATGGTCCATATCATATCCCCTATTCACACTTTTGTTAATATCCCGGCCCTGATTAGGAAACGTAGTGTGTTTTTAAGTAGTAGAGCCGGGATATTAACANTGAATAAGGGATATGGACTATCATTTGAACGACCATATAATAAAGATAAATTTGATTGGCCTTATTACGCTTAGAAAATTATCCAAAATTTTCAAAAAACAGGTTTTGTTGATTGACTAAACCAAAAAGTTTTCAAAATTGTATATTGCAGTTGAGATTTTTTTATTTATTGTACCGCGTGATTTTCAAATTGTGTCTAGTAGACTCTAGACAAAAAGCGATTCATTCTACAAAAAAACTTCTATATAGATTACTTTTTAAGCCAAAATCATTCAAGAAATCACTGAGACAATCACTTAGACAACATTAGTGAGATTCGAACACGCGCTATAGAGATAATAAACGTTTTTGAGATGGAGTTTCGTTGGGAAAAGAATATACTTTATAGTGAGGTATATTATATACTACTTATTAATAGTACTTAAATATCAAGCGTTTATTGATCAATTTGTGTTCTTTAATTTCCCACGCTGACTCTTAACTCCAAAAATAATACGTTTTACCAAAAGATAACGACTTGATTCATGATTAAATTATCATCCAAGTTTTTGGCGGAAACAACCCGTTTATTTGCACTTGTAACTATTTTTGCTAGAATTGAATTATAAGAATATGAAAATATTATACAATGGGTGAGACCAATGGGCAACAGTGACCAATGGGCAACAGTGAGACCAATGGGCACTTTTTCGCAGATTTGATTTTTTCAGACCTTATGAGACCAATGGGCAACACCCTGAAATTTTTACCCATAATTTACCACATTATCCATAATTTTTGATAAATTTAAAATAAATTACTATATATTTGTGAAATTTTACAGTATAGTCTTAAATTTTATAATCTAGAACAAATCATCGAAAAAATGGAGTTTAAATTTTCAGAAAATACATCTATCAAATTAAAAAATCGGACTAGTGGGACCAATCGGCAACACCCTTCGTGTGAGACTAATGGGCAACAGTGAGACCAATGGGCAACACTTTTTCAAAAAGCTCGTGTGTTGCCCATTCGTCCCACCCATTGTATTTGATAAACGTTTCTGATAATAGCGCAAATTATTGTTTTTGACCCTTGAGCATGTTATACAGTAAACATGTTAAAACATTACATGTATAACTCAGCTCTAATTTTTTTTATCACGATGTTTATTCTGGTAATTTGTGACACCATTTTCAACAGTACTACTTTGAGCTTAATTTTCTGTAAACAGTTTACATGTAAAAAACCCTCAATATAATTTGTTATTCAAACAACTTTCCCTGACAAAATGTAAAAGTGTGAAACTAAACAAAATTATAATTCTGGACGTTGATTTGCCAGAAAATAACGAGAAATGACCTTTAAAAAACGGATTCTAAAATAAAAAAAACAATTTTTAACCCTTCAAAAGAACAAAAAGCTATTTTACTGGGCTATAATTTTTGAATGACCGAAAAGGCATGTAAAGAAAAATTGTAGAAATTCAAGATAAATCACTCATAAAGTCTGCAATTTATTTCTAAAAATGGAATTTAAAAGTTAAAGCGAGCCACTCGAAATTCAATTATTGCAGCAATAATATTGCTTACCTAGGCTGTTATCGGGTTTTCAGCATTGGAAATCTATGAAAGTTATGAAAAATTGCATTTTGTTGAGCATATTTCAGAGCTCAAGAAAAAATCTTCGAAATTTAAAAAAAAATGAAGGCTTCTGATTGGTTTAAAATTGACTGACTTCAAATAAAAAAGTTATGTTATGTTATGAGCGTGTTCTTGCAAAGTTATGAGCGTGTTCTCGTTCCAACGCAATAATTTAATTTTTTTTTGGTCAACTATTTGTGAAGTTATCAACACATTAAATTTGGGAAAATGCCATTTTAATCCCTCCATATTGATCATAAGTATGCAAAATAATGTCAGAACTAAATATTTTTGAACCAGATAATAAGAGTTCAATTTTGGATGTCAAAAAATACCTTGAAATTAAAAATAAGGTTCTTGATAAAATTCCGAAGGTACCAAAAAGCGACACCCACCCCCTTAACTTTGAAAAATAGTGACATAATTTAAAAGAATACAAATTTTATACCAAGATTATAAAAACAAATTTTTGATATGGCGAGTATGGTCATTTTGCGTTAAATGCAATTTTCTATCTAGTTGTGACCTTCCTTAGAATAAATAAAAAATGAGAAGTTTTGAGATGCTCCTTAAAGCCCGATAAATCGGAATTTTTTCAATAAAAAAAGTTTAAAACATTTTCAAACTGAATAAAAAAAATTATAATCGTTCAAGCAACGACGCGCTCCCTTTCATCCATCCATTTCGATAACTCGGAAATAAATTTAATACGAAAAAGATTTCATTTTTGAAATTAAACTCAAACAGGCTTTGGACCATTGAATTTATTCGAAAAAAAGTGAGCCTATATAAGTACTCAAAACAGTGTGTCCGCCAAATATTGCGAAACGACACCAATATATGCTCATTTTTCAGTAACTGCGCGATATGCAGCTAGGGCGAAGCTGATTTGGTATAAATTTGGCCTCTCCGTAAAAATGGCTAGTTATAAATTTAAAAAATTAGAGTTAGAAAGAATTTTTAGCTCAAAAATCAAATTTAAATCGATGGCGCAGATGAAAAAGTCACAATTTCATTTTGAACAGTTGATTTTCCATATCGGTCCATTTTAGGTTTGTCAACCAATCAGACACCAGTGCGTAGATTTAAATGACCAATCAAAATTATTTTTCGAAAATTGAGGTCATGTGATTTTGTCCACATTTTGCATAATAATTTCGATTATTGCCTTAGTGATTATAATCAATAAACTTAGAAATTGCTCCAACAATTTGGATGCACAAATTATTTAAAGTTCATCATAATACTTTTTTTTAAATAATATAAGTGTTTTTTTAATTAACTTGCTTACTGCAACTATGATAACAGTCGATATTTTAAAATTATATTAATCTTATTAAGCAATATCCATTACGGACGTTGTGATCCCACTTCAGACACCAGTGCGTAGATTTTATAAGCGGGCACACACTCTTCGGACGCAAATTCGGGTCCTGCAATAAAAGACTTCTGCATTTTAACTCTCTCGTTGTTTTGTGGGAATTTCGGCCCAAATATATTTATTTAACATTTTAAAGTGTGAAAGCACTAAAAAAGGCAGAACTTTTGGGCATTATTTTTTGTTTNTTTAAGAGAGGTTTTTACATCAACTCTCAAAACAGGAAGATAAAATAATGCCTTTAGAATAAAGTGGAAAAACAAATCCTGAGCAAATGGGATTTTAAATCCTTGAGGTACTCAATATTTCCGCTAGAGGCATTTAACGCAAATAATATATTTTGGGCGTCCTGAAATCAGTGACCGGAATCAGCTTTTTGCATTAACTGCCTCGAACCATATATAAAGCGGTCGAATAAGAACACTTGTGAAACCTTATTTTAAGCGTAAATAAACGCCAAAAGATCTCAATCTAACTTGACAGACTGAGTCTTAAAACGGCGTTACAGGCCCCGTTTCCTCAAGACGCTATTGATACATCAGCCAATTAAAATGCTTTGTTTTGTCGTCTTAAAAACAAGCCATTGTGTGTGAATCATAACTGACCGATCACAGCTCTCGCTTGGTGAAAGTATCCATAACGTCGTAAGCAAACGGGCTCAAAAAATGGGATCCTGTATGTTTCTATTTATAACAAAAACTCAATTTCGAAAGTTTTTTATTAACAATTTTGCCGAAAGCAGTAACTATTCAATAAATTAACTGTTATTTTGAAAGGTGTTTAACGAAAATGTAAAATAAGAGCTAAAACTGTCGTCGATTCATTAGATTATATAAAAGCAAAACAATTTTGCCAATAATACTGAAAATTTGATAAAAATAAAATAAAAGATGTAATATTTGTAAGTAAGAATTAAAAATTGATACGAAATATATTCTATATCTATTACGGTACTTGCTGGGGCCTTTATGCCATTTTTCAGCCAACATTTTAACTTATTCCGGCTTATGAAAACAACTCATTCGATTGAGTTTTTAGACAGCTCATATTTGTGCTCAGTTTACAAATATTTTAAGAAAAAAATGGTCCGAATCAGACCATTGTTTTCAATTTTAAAACAAAAACTGATAATAAGACAATTTCAGTAATCTCTCCAAAAAAATTTGAAAAATGGTCCAATTCGGGCCAATTTTATTATTAACTAGATATTTTTGCTTCGTCTGAGCTATCTAAGAACTTAATCGGATGAGTCGTTTTTAGAGGCCGAATTATATAAAAATTTTGGCTAAAAAATGGCATAAAAGCCTTAGCAAGTACCGTAATATTTATTGAACCTGTAATGAATTTATATTTCATTTTTCGATAACACTCACTTTAAAAAGTAATCCGTTATTATCAAATGTGCTGAGAATTTTTAAGATGAAAAAAAATCACTTGACTTTCTCCGGATGACAAAAAGTGACTACCGGTAAAGTTCTGTTAATTCTTCCGGTTTCTAACCGATCAGCTTTGAGACCATTTGTCAATGTCTAAAAATAAGACAGCGAAGATCAATTCAATCAAGTAAGTCTGCTTCCGGTTTACTCATTTAATCATCAAAATTCGCCTTAAAACTTTTTTCTTGTATTTTCTATGAAATTCGTTCACAACGTGAGGTTCATTTTTTTTTCTTTAAATGAACTTTTACAGGCAAAAGTTCGAAAATTTCACAGGAAGATTCTTCTTTTTTCAATAAATTGTGAAAATTAGCGGCTTCGGAATTTTTAAGTAAATTTTATAAATAAATAACCGACCTTCGAATCTATTTTGTATTATCTGAATATTTTCTTCAATATATTATTCACTTTATAAGTCGGCTTTTGTTGAAACACACATAAAGAAAGTTTGCTATCGAAGGTGTCTAAATTGATGAGAAAATTATTAATTAACTCTCATTCAGTTTTGGCGGCCGCAGCCACCGAATTCAATATATTTAATTTGTTGTGTAACGATTTTATCGCCGAAATTAAAATTTTCAAATTAACAAAAGTCGACAAAGTGAAATTTTAACACGGCAAAAAAAATTCATTGATTCTCAAATCAAATTCGGCGGTTGTGAAGGTTTAACAATTTGACAAACTGAAATTAAATAAAGTCAGCTCAAAAACTTTCAAATTGCCAATAATGAAATAATTCTTAGATTTTTCAATATATTTGTTGATTTTTTTAAGTTCACTTGCATTTTGAAAATGACCTTCAAATTTAAACATAATGCCTTATTTTGTTTTAAATGTCGATTTGTGATGTTAGCTCGATGCAGGTTTTCTAAGTTTCGGAACTTCTTTCTTCTTATTAATTGAAAATACTTTTCTCTCGCTGCTCGGAGAACTAGATAAGCACCGTCAGGTGGACAAAGTGAAACTTAATTACTCCAGAATATATAACCGGTTGGTTAATTTCGTCATAAGACAATTCATCTAATTTAATATATATCAAAATTGTTTCAAATCAGGTTGGATTACTCATTATTTTTGTATATTTTTCGAATCGTCAAATTCATAACTTATGGGTTGGAGTTGTGCACGGTAGAATTTTCAACTATTAAACTAAGGCTTTTAACGAAAAACAAAGTTCTAAGGTAGAATTTCAAAAATAAGAAAATTGTAAATAAAATAAATTTTCACGGGGGGATTTTGCGGAGATTTTACTTCTCTCGTGCGCAACCCTAGTTATGGACCATAAGTTATAGCCTATAACTAGGGTGTCCATCAATCGATATTGGGTGAAATTTTAGAACAATCCACCCATTATTTATATTAGTCGATATTAATGATGGATACCCTACCTATAACCATTGTTTTCCGACATGACATCATTTTGAGAAACGAATATTTTATACACGACGCTGACGTTTTGTTTCTCAGGCTAGAAGATAATCAAACGCGCTCATTGGTTGGTTGAATTAGTCACGTGAAGAACATTTTATTTCTGACAAAAACTTTTTTTTCAAAGAGCCATTTCACATCAACTTCATTGTATAACGTTTTCAAAGATATGATTTTTATAGATTAAATATGAACATATAACTCAGTCCCATTCAAGAATTTTGGTAAAATACGCTAAAAAAATATAAAAAACAAGCTTTGCAATCATCACATAGAAAGTACAAACAAACCTTCTTTTGTTCCAGGCATCCGAGCAGATTTTGCTGATCGGATCGGAAATTTCGGGCCTCAAAATTTTTGCTGATCGGATCGGACTCGAGCTGGAAAAAGTGCTCTTCCACAAAAAAATAATTTTGAGATGAGATAAGAAGTTCTTGTTACGATGAAATGCATTGTCAACAGTTTTTGATCCAGACAAGTTTCAAAGACTATAAATTATGTAACGTAATCCTCCCACAACTACGTTTGAATCACAAAAAATTCTCAAATTTGTTTGAAAATATTCAAATTCTAGAAAATTTCTAGAGAAGATAGGAATTTTTCGTTTTCGCAATTATTATTCTCATAGCCGCTTAACTTAAAAAAATATTCAATTTGTCAATTAAGTGTCCGAAACGGCCCCAAATGTTGCTCCGACCACCTCCTTAAAGTATTTTTGAGGATTAGTCTTTTCATTATTCCAGACCTCAGGTATGCGGTTTATGCTGAAAATCTTAAAAAAAATCTCCGCTAATTCTGCAAAGAACTTCCTTATTAGAACATTGATTTCAAGAACCTTACGTGAGGTGTAAAAAGGGAACCTTGGGGATCGGAATGGAATTGGAGAAAAACAAGACAAGAGATTGGGACGTGATTGGTATTGAAAACCGATCTCGTTTTATAACACTGATCAGAACTATGCATAAGCGAGAAAATTTCGGTAAGGTTATCTTTATAACGGACGTGTTTAGGATATAATATAAAGGAAGACACAACATAACTAACGTCAATTGGTTAAAAGCAGCGTGCGCCACACTTTTCTCACGTGACCTAATCTGAAATTTTTGGCGCGAAAGGTTTTGCGTCATAATCAAGATATCCTGGTCAGTTATATGAGCAGTTGGCGTAGTGGTGAGCTCGAGTCGATCATGATCTCGTTTACCTGGGTTCGACTCCCGGACTTCTCAAACATTTTTTTTTGGAATCCCTCCAACAAAATGAATAATAATAATCAAATGGTATGTACGCAAATAAAATCTGCATTATTTGAGTCATCCAGCATAAAACTTGCAAATTTTGATCTTAATCCATTGAAATCAGTTTGAAATTACAACTGGCGTCAGAAAAGGGTTAAATTGCATCTTGTCATGTCAAAAATGTCATTATAAATCTGACCAGTTCTGGCCGTCATATCATGAGCGGATCGGAATCCTCTCAGTGTCAAATTATCAGACTGACCAACTAAAAATTCATTTTCACATTTTTGACACCCTATTTATTTTCATAACTTATACCATAATTAACGTCACAAATTTGTCTTAATAGGGCCACTTTTCAAATAAACCAATAATTTAATCATTTAAAAAATTTGAGAGCAAAATCACACCGTATGTTCTGCTAGACCTGGAAGCGCTTATTTATTAGTCTTGGAAAATGTCTGGGGCCAGCACTAAAATTACAATATAGACTAATTCGGCAATTAAAACCAGGCTTCCAAAAAAGCCATCCTTTGACGATTTTCCATCCCTAACCCCAAATTTTTCCTATCTTTTGCTATGAAAAAGGATAGAAAAGGGGGTAAAAACCATCTCTTTTGGAAGCCTGATTATAACAACCAATTGGTTTTAGTCTCAGGCGCAAGAATCACTAGAACGCCCTCTATTGCCGATTTAAAAAAGCTACAATGTGTAAAATGTGGAATTAAAAGCTGTGATATAGGAATGGTATGGTGTGTTTTGCGAATACATTTTTAGTTAATAAATATCACAATAATATTTATTAACTGAAAATATAGTAATAAGACCAAATTCGGTGCTTTTTACAAGCCATTAGTATACAGGGGGGTGCCCGATATCGCCGGCCAAATATCTCCGAATTGGCCAAAATCGCCGAAAAAAACCTACGCAATTTCACGATTTTAAGCTTAAATACTTCCGGTGCCAGTATCGCCGGATGTGCCAATATCGCTGAATTTGCCGAAATCGCCGAAATTTTATAACATTTATATCTCAAATTACTTATTCAGCGTCATGAATGACGTCATTTTCAGGATTGACCTTCCCCAATATAGTCTTTTCAAGTTTAATTTTATTGCGTTCGCTGGAATATCAAATTCTACACATTTTGGTGATTCTTTTAATTCAAACCGGTTGTAAAACTGCTTATAAAATAATTTTTTTTGAAATATGATGTAATTTCGAACGCCTACGCTTTTTTTTTTCATTTTTTGCTCAAGAATTTGCTCAAAATTTCAAAAATTATCCGATTGGCAAGAAAAAAACTTTAATCAGACACATTTCATAGTTCTACCTTATACTTTGATCAATTGTCGCAAAAGTACTAACCGTTGTCCAAATAATACTATGAGTCATAGACTATGACTCATAGTCTATGACCCTGTTTTTGATGAATCTGAAGCCAAATCAAAGAATTTTTCCAAAACGCTACTACACGACCTGCCATCGTTCTGTTTGGTTAATTTGAGCCATTAATCATTGTTGTACCTTGAAAACCAGGGAGGAGATACATTTTGAAGAAATAATTCCGTCACTTTTGTAAGCAAGTGCGATTCGTTTTAGGATGCAAAATTTTTGTTAAAAAATATCAGAGATGAGTGATATTTGGTCCAACGATTTGTACTTTCGCGACAATGAGTCATTGAAAAACCCTTGTAATGCGACGACCACCCCCTTTAACAGTGCTTATCAATGACCTAGTTAGTATTTTCAGTAATTTATCAAAATGAGCGCCTACTATTTAAGTTGTTATCAAATAAAGATTCAGAAAAAGTAACGTTGATTTGTAGATAAAAGGGAGTTCAATGAATGTTCATGTTTGTGAAAAACAAGGTACTTGAAATTCAAAGTATTGAGTATCATATTTATGCACCTTCTGTTATGTATATTTAAATAGTGAACTTATCGATCAAATAAAAATGAGCATTCAAAATTGCAGAATACCTAGGGTTTTCATCATTCCATTTTGGGCCAAAGTCGACTTATTAGAGTTGCTTTTTCAGATGTAAGCATTTATAGAGAATTTTATGGCGCTTTTAGTTGCATAAAAATTTTCCCCCAAAATTTTTTTTTTTTGTTTTTTTAGAAAAAGTGTGTTAATTTCATTAATAAGTGGCGCTGACAAAAAAACTACCAATTTGGCATTTGTTTTATAATAATTAAATTCTGAAAAAACGAAAAATCGCTATATTTTGATCACGTGACGACCATAAATTTTTTTATAATTTTTTAATCCATTTTTTTTTATATATTATTAACCTCAAAGAAATTTCAGAACAATTCACCCACTATTTCTATTATTCGATATTAAAATTCGATATTAATGATGGACACCCTATGAATACCTTGTAACGTGTACAAATTTATCTCTTAAATTTTCAACACAGATTATTGTTTGTCTCATCAGTAAAAACAAAACATACGAAACCATTTTTTTTGTTTTTGCTCGGGATATTTTTTTCTCAACGAAACTCCATATCCAAAATTTTTACTATTTTTATAGCGCGTGTTCGAATCCCAATAATGTTGTCTTACTGATTGTCTTGAGTAAAATTATAGGCAAGGATGCTCGATATTGGGACCGCTAAATTTGATCGGTGTGAAATAACTCAAGCAATCACTTCAGTTTAAAGACAACATCTGTGGGATTCGAACACGCGTTATAGAGATAGTAAACGTTTTAGAGATGGAGTTTCGTTGGATACTGTATACGGAAAAAGGTCGGCTAGTTTAATTGAGAAAGAATTATCTCAAAAAAATTATTCATCAGATTAACAGGAGAGGTCTAATATCGTCGAAAGTTTTTTTGTTCATAAAAAATTAAGGCAATATTGGCACTTTCGGCGATATGGGGACAGAAATTGAGTGTCTTTTCGAAATTAAAAAACGCGTGGGCGTTTCAAATGACTCACCTAATTAGGTTCAGATGAAATTCGAATACCAAAAATGTATACCGATATTATACGCAAAACTTTCAAAAATTAAACAGTTATTAAACATTTATAACAAAATTTAAAATATAATTATTTACAGGAGAGTACTGGTCAAAAATGAAAAAAAATGAACTCTTGGTGCTCTGCGCGTAGCTTTCAGTGTCGCATTTATACGGATTTTAATTTTCTGGCCGTAAATCCAGGGAGGAGATGTATTTTCCCTGAGACCCCTGAAATTAGGTCAAAAACGGTATTTTGTGCATTCTAGCGCTGGATGATTAACGATAAAAAACCTACCTTGGGGTTCTGCGCAGGTTCTCTTTAGACGATAAAAACTATAAATGTATTCTTTATCATTAAAACTCAGAGAGGAAATACATTTTGAAGTGAAAATATCATCATTTGTGAAAGCTTGTTTCTAATTGGTCAGACAATCGGAGGTTCTCGATATTTTCACCGGGAGCAATATTTTTGTTTGGTTATTCATAAACTCAAACCCATATATTTTCGAGTGAATTTTAGTATTTTAATGAATCAACCCTGAAAACCCTGTTTTTGGCCTTAAAATGCGACCAGTACTCCGTTAAAAAATCAGCGGGATTCTAACGAAAAACCGAACAATTATTATTACGAAACGCAAATTAACATGCAAAATTTATCAAAGAATATGGCCAAAGTTTGGTTTCGAAGAATACAAATTATCGTCAAATTTATCGTGTGCAAATTTATCACATATTCTTTTTCCAACCTAAATGGATCTTGAAAATGAGATTCATCTCTAAAGCGCGTGTTCGAATCCCCCTCATGTTGTCTAAGTGATTGTGTTACTGATTGCCTTATTGATTACGCACCATTCAACCTTGGCGCTTCCAATATAAAGCACCCTTGCCAATAATCATACGCAAGACAGTCACTAAGACAACATCAGTGGGATTCGAACTGGTACTTTTATCAAAATTTTAACCAATTTTTTTTGTTTTTTTTGCTGGACCTTATTCCTAAAGTTAAAATTTTCATGAAAAATCCAGTGATTTGAAAAAATTTGAATGGGTTTTTTCTTCAATCTGCCAAATTATAAATGTTGATCGAAAATTTCAAATTGAAATTTTAAGCACTAGAATCAACCTCAAAAATTTGATATGGTGCTTCGGCCAAATTTTATACGTAAGTTAAATCTGTTCAAACACGTTTATGACCGGAATTTAGCTTGATTAGCCCGTGGAGAGGTTAAGCAAGCTAAATTCCGGTGAATAACGTGTTTGAACAGATTTAACTTGTGTGTTGAACGAGGGTCTAACCTCCTTCAAGTCTATTTAGTGTTTTGTTCAAAAGNATTCAACGGAAGTGCGGGGAATTGTTAATTATTGTAGCTCCCAAATTACAGGTAGGTACTTATTTTTAAAATTAAGAATTTTCATCGTCAAATACTTTATATTCGTGACTTCCACTAAATCAGCTTAATTCGATCGGATATATGGATTACCCGCCCTCAGAGTACAAATCCTAAATATTTGAATGATACAAACAACGCAAGATATAAGCACCCAATCAAAACTCTCGATTGCGGAATAGGCCGATTTCATTGGTCAGATTAAGAAAAGATCAATCAATCAAATGCTCAGATTTCGCATTTTTCAAATATTAAGGCTTTGTACTCTGAGGGCGGGTGATCCATATACAGGGTGTAAGGTTTTTTCCTTCTTTTTCAAAATTGGATAGATTTGAGATTCCGCCGTTTTGATTGTTGAATCTTAGAAAGACGTAGGTTTTTGCAAAAATGAATCGTTCTCATTAGCTTTCTCATGGCTCTCCAATTGGAAAAAAGAAGGGAAAAATCTTACACCCTGTATAACATACAATTCAGACGATTTAAAATAAGGAATTTCAAAAATTTTAAAGGGGTATCGATGACCTTGAAATTGACCTAGAACTTTGATTGGTTATTTGAGGTCAAATAATGGTCGCTGACCCTCAAACAAAAAACGGTAACCGAAAAACGCTTAGTTTACACTAGCTAAAAAATCAGTTTTTTAGCTCTTCATACGGCTTCGCTAAAATGGGGTTGGAGACTAACTGTAAAATTTCAAAAAAATGATTGAAAAATAAATTTTTTTGAAAATTTTTTTAAGAACAAAAAAATCCTTCGTTTTAAAATGACCAGAAAAAAATTTCTACAAGATGGTAAAAAACATCGAGACCCATTTTTCACTACTAACATTCCTTATTTCAAATCGTCACAGGGAGAGAACCTATATGATATATCCCATATCCTCGAGAACCCATATCCTCGAAAAATTTTGTTAGAAAATTTTATATTTGGCACTTTCGGCGATATTGGCACTTTCGGCGATATTGGCATTTTCGGCGATATTGGCACTTTCGGTTATGAAGACAGAAATAAGTTTTCGTTGAAAATAACTTCCTGATTTTTTTACATATTTTGTCAACAAAAACTTGGTATGTGCAATAAAACATCTGATGAAAAAAAACAAATTTTCAATTTATTCCATAAATCAACTGGTTTCAATGCCAAAAATAAAAATTGATTCAAAAATATAATAATTTCCAATTTTATGCAACGAGATTCAAGGGCAATTTTTGACGTGGGCGGAAAAAACATTTAGTAGCATCTATAATATTAGCACGTCGTTTAAGATAACCTACGTCAAACGGATTTCCCGGATGAGAGTTTCAGCGAAAAAAAACATTTTAACAAAAAATAACCTAAATGTTTAATTGTGTTAAAAACTTCTTGAAAAAATTTGTATTAATTTCATGCTCGAGGATAATATAAATTAACTTTATTTTCCGATCTCATGCAAAACGTGTCATATTTTATATAACTTTAAGTAGTAATATACGACCGAAAATTTTCAATCGAAATATCTAATTTTGATCAAACATTTTTCCCACTTTCCCCGCAACATTTCCGAGTTATTTCTAAACTTCAAGTTTGGTCGTATGAATACAACTGTTATCCTCTAAAAGTGAGAAATTTTTAGACTTTGGTAAGAGTTTAGCATACCAAGTTCGAGTTGTGCCATGAACCGCATTTAACAAAAATGCATAAACACCGTTTTTGTGATTCTTATTTAAAATTGTTTGTTTGGTGGAAAACAATGAATTTGTTCCGTGTGAAAAATAATTTTAATTATATTATAAATTATTTATTATTGCTTGAAAATTTTGAAGCAAATATTGCGGAGAATATTTTGAAGTAAAAAGTTTTTAACGAAATAATACTCTCCCGAAAATTTACTACAAATAACAGATATTTTTGCTTTTTACTCATTTAATCTAGCATTATTGATGCTTAAACCCCAAAATTAGAAGAAATTTCTGAGAAAAAATTAAAAGATGAACCAACTTCAAAACTATAATTAACCAAATGAGATTATATGGATCTCCACCCCGAATGTGGTTGGGTTGCGCGATTCAAATTGTGCTGTATTTGGCGGTAATATCAAACTAGGCTGATTGGCTGAACCTGATATGCTAAAGCAGGAAAGAGTTCACCGCAGTCAATAATATTCACGCATTCGGTAGGTATCCATGTTTGGAAAATATATTTTGACGCTACCAATCAGCACGGATGGTTAATTATTATTTATTAACCTTGCATTTTTGCGATTATGTTTCATTTGCATCATTAATTTGATATTTGAAAACTTATCTCTAGCCCAATTCATTTCCCAGATTTGATTAGCTTGGTATAACAGTGATTTCAGTTTTCTTGTTGTGAAAATATTATACTGCATAATTTATATCTATCACGGCACTTGCTGGGGCTTTTATGCCACTTTTTGAAGCAAAATTTTTTATATAATTCGGCATTTCAAAACGACTTATCCGATTAGGTTCTTAGATTGCTCAAATTGAGCACAAATATCAAATGAACAATAAAATAAAACGAAGTTAGTCCGAATCGGATCATTTTTTTGATTTTTTCTCTGAGATTACTGAAATTGGCCAATTATCAGTTTTTTTTTTTAATTTGGAAACAATGGTCTGATTTGGAATTTATTTCTCTTTAAATATTTGTGCTCAGTTTGAGCTATCTAAGAACTCATCGGATGAGTCGTTCTCAAAAACCAAATTAAATAAAAATGTTGGCTGAAAAAGCAGCATAAAAGCCCCAGCAAGTACCGTGATATATATATCGGAGTGACCTTTAAGTGCCCAAAAATTGGGCAATTTTTGGGCACTCGGTAGTTTATAACTTTTATTTTGGTTTGAACTTTTGTGAACTATTTTGAACTATTGTTGAACTAATTTGTGAACTCTAGTTATGACGCATCATTGCTTATGGTTTATAACCAGATCCAAACATAATGCGACGGGTTTTAGCAGGTTTAAAATTTTTTAAACTCTCGGGAGACCCAATCATATCTCAGATAGGGATCACCTGGCCCTTCCCTTTGCGTTCGTCTTTGACCTCGATCTGAGTGTTTGCGCAGTAGGGAGGGAAAAGAAGATTGACACGTGTCTGAAAGTTCGTCGGGGTTTGGTCCCTAAGTAATGGGGTTTGGTCCCTAATTAAGAGGATTCCAGCTCAAATTAAGGGGGTTCGGTCTCTAATTAAGGGGTTTGGTCCCTAATTAAGGCGGTTTGGTCGCTAATTAAGGGGATTCCGGCCAAAATTAAGGGGGTTTGGTCCCTAATTAAGGGGGTTTGGTCGCTAATTAAGGAGGTTTGGTCGCGTATTAAGGGAATTCCGGCCCAAATTAAGGGGGTTTGGTCCCTAATTNTTTCAAACGTCTTCCAGAGATTACGAACAATTATCAGAATGTGTTTTATTCACTGCCTTTGTCTATGCCGAGAGAAATAAGCAAATTTAAAAAGGTTCTATTTTGCCTATTGAGCAACCCCCTTACCAATCAATTAACACAAAGCCTTCAAACTTTTTAATTCACACCTTAAAAAAGTTACCTTAAAAAAGCCCTTAAAAAAGCCACTAATCTTTTAATTATTTTAAAAAATTTCATTTTTGCATTTCAAAAACCCCTTACTAATTCAGTTTGTTCCAAAAAATTCCACTTTTGCCAATGAATATCTATTTCGCTTGCTCGGTTTAACTCCCGAAAAAACTGTATGAAAAAGATTCCTAAAGGCAAATCTTGCAAAGATGAATTAAATAAATTCGAAACTGAGTAGATTAAAAAAACTATGATTCTCTTAGAAATGTTTTTGAAGATTCACGCAGCAAAATTGACTCATTATGCAAATGTATCCTGGAGAAGTAGATTTCAAAGTCTAAAATTGGACAAAAAAACGTCGTTATTTTGATGTTCCAGAATGGTCAGTCGCCGGATCGAAAAAGGCTTGTCTTAAAAGATGGGCATTACTTACCGCTTCGTTATCTTTGTAAAAATTTAAGCTATAATTGGAATATATCGTCTGGGAGGAGATAGATTTTGCGTTTTTGAGAAGTCTTCTTGTAACTAAACTGTAACTATTGTGTAATGGTCAAAAATAATTTAAGATGTTTTTTTTTCGCAAGATTAAGGATAGATCTACAAATTCAAAATTTTCCGGTTTTTCTGATAAGCTTTTAGTTTTTCTGTTTATATCACCGTGAATATGTCAAATCAGCAATGCCTTAACCCTTAGGCTTCGTGCCAAACATGAATCGTATTCAGTTTATAATACCGTCATCAAAAAGTTAATCAAGTTTTACTTTGTTCAATTTATTATACGTATTCACCAATCGATTTTGGCCAAATCGACATTAGGTTTAGATTGTTCAATTTCTATTTTTTTTCTTCGAAAAATGGAGGTTTGAGGCGCCTGAAATCACAATTTTTAATTTTTTTCCAAAAATGGTATTAATTTCATTATAAGTGGCGTTGACCCAAAAACACCCGATGCGGCTTTGTTTTTAAATAATTAAATACCAAAATACGAAAAATCGCTATATATTGATCACGTGACGCCAAAAAAAATTTCATATTTTTTATATATTATTACTCCTCAAGTTTCAGAGAATCCACCTATTATTCTATAATAAGTCGAAATTAATGGTGGAATAGCTAAATTATACCAAGTATTCTAATTTGATGAGAGCATTTTGTTGATCAAATTGAAGACATTTTTTGATTTTTTTTTCTCAAGGCAATGAACGGGATCTTATTTTCGAATATTTCCATTTTTAGATGAATTTAAAAGAATCAAGTTGGTAAGGTTTATCTTATATCACATCATTTATTGAATATTTTTACATGTCATAATGAAGGTTTCGTGTACCTGTATACATTACAAGCCACAATTGTACAAATTTGGTCATTAAATCATTAATTAAATGCCGAGTTATGTTACTTCAAATACTCTAGATGATATAATGCTGGACAGTTCTAAAACGGGTAGTAGAGTTGCATTTGTTGAAAAAATAAATCATCGAAAAATCCGAAAAAATTATCATGAGTTTAATCTCGAAGATAAATTACTTGAAACCTGGAAAAAAAATTGTCTATATATTTTGAAAAAAACAATGGATTACCGCAAATGACACACTTATCAACACTTTCAGCGAGTTGGCGCTTCGGCGGTTTCGTCAAAAATCCATTAGGCCTTCGAAATGAACATTTATTACTCCTTGAACAGTTTTTCAATATATGAGGAGTTTAAGAATGAGGTTCAAGTTGTAGTGAATCAGCCATAATGCGTGAAATAAATACTTTACCAAAACTCGACAAAATTTTTTTAAAAAATAGATTTTTGAAAATTTTAATTTTGAAAATGGACGTCATTCCTGACAACTCAAAGTAATGTTTCACAAAAATTCTTCAATGCGTTTGGCGTTTTGACAGTATAAGCACTTTCGGCTATATCCCTTTATTCACTTTTGTTGGTTTAGAATGCGTAGCCACTACTCCTTTTAACGTGTGATTTCAACAGTGTGGCTACGCATTTCTACCAAAAAGTGATAAAAGGATTTGAAGCAAGAGATAATTTGAGGTTAAATGCGTGAAATTAAGTAGTTTTTTTTTCGGTTATTTATTAAAAATCCGCGTATCGGACCGGCATTATAAAGCCTCACTTTTATTATAGATTAACCTAGCAATCATAATGCATATGGGTTTGCATTTTTGTAAATCATAAAGAAAAATCCAGTTTAATTTATTTTATTTATTTTTGCTAAATCAAGAGTTGAGGATGAACCAGTAGAATGCCGACTTTGTGAAATGTTCGACTTTGTAAAATGTCGACTTATTCCAAATCATCATGAAATTTCGGGAATTTTCACGGCAATTCCGGACATTCTACACCCACAATAGTGCACTTAGCGGCTGTGAGTTAAATTTTACGCAGGTTTTGGTACACTGCAGATCTTCCACCTTTAAATTTGGGTGAAGATTTATGAATTTTGACCTGTCGGAGTGAGGGTGAATCATTTTTGTTATTTTAATTTTGTGATTTTTAATATTTCATGGTCGACATGTAAGGCTTCGAATTTCCGTCAAAATTTTACTTTTCGCCGTTATGCAAAAATTACATTCAACACCGATTTGGTAACTTTGAGAAAATCGCATCTTTACGGTTCACCAAAAGAATGAGATAACAGTTCAAGTTTATTTCACCAAGGATCAATTATGCTGAATTAAATTCACTAGTTTCCCACCTTGGAGTTATAAGATAAAAAACCCTGAGAATTATTTTCCAAAGAATGAACATGAGGTGATTTGAATTTGATGAAATCGGTCATTAATGAAAAAGAGGCAAGTTTAATGAACAAGATGTCGGGACCACGGCCCAGTTCAGGCTTTAATTCACGTCTTAATTGCAACACGAAAATTTTCTAAAATGGATGTGAACTTCTTTTTTATCTGATTCCAAAGGGAATTGTAGTCTGTTAGAAATTATATTATCTCGCATTAACACCCTTGACTCAGGCAAAATTATTTATGATAATACATTTAAGCGGTTGCAGGAATATTATCTTCTTTTTTTCGCTTTTCGCTCAGGTCATCTAAGCTATACCTTATTCACCTTTGTATCAAACTATCCCGGCCCGTAAACCTAAAACACACTACGTTCCTAATCAGGGCCGGGATATTTACAAAAGTTGTGTGGGAAAATAGACCTAGGTTAATGGTGTATTTATATGGATACCTCATTTAGATATGCAGACGTACTTCGACTTGTTTAGTTGTACCAGTGACAATCACCCCATCCGCAATCAGGGTTTTGATTTGGTGCTTATATATTGCGTTGTTTGTATCATTCAAATATTTTGGATCTGTACTTGAGGTCGGTAATCCATACATATCCTATATAAAAAATCAGCAGGTTTTTCGAAAATTCTCGAAATGATCAAAATTAGATTTTTACTGATATCATCGATAATTATACTTTGGTGGGTATAACCCCGCCCTAGATAAAAGATGGGGTGAAGGCGTTTCACCTACCAAGGTATTATTTTTGCATATAGCCGACTTTACTACATGTATTCTAATCGTCAAAAAATCAAAAGCAAAACGTAAAGGATGTTGTTTAGTCTATAAGGACACCCTCTATAATGCAATATGCGGAAAATGTTGGCCGAAAACCATAAATTTTATTTCAAGTTCTTTCCTATTAAGGACAATTTGTGTATATTAAATAATGACTCAAATAGCCAAGAACAGATTGCTTAGGAAAGTTTGGGAAAACCTGTCACCTGTTTTGATAGACATAAACTGCAGTAATTGTTTTCCTAAATTCCGAACGGACGTGCACATTCAAATCTAAATTCAATGTCAATCGTCCCCTAATTGTTGTTCGCTCAAAAAAGGTATCATATACAGCGTAGGCGGATGAGGTTAAAAGATAGCTTGCGGGGTTCTAAGAAAAATGGAACTGCGCCACGCAGATTCAAGCAACGTAATTAAATAATTTTCTTTATCTCAATTTTCAAATTTTCTGCATAATAAATTGTAACGTTTATCCGCTTTGGTGGTCGCTTTAACCTGAGAAAAACCATGACACGACAAAATCTTTCGTCACAAATTATCGTTCGTTTCGCCATATCTTGGCAACAAGACAAAAAATCGCTTAAATAATCTCTTCACTCCAACTAAATATAGCTGCTTTCTTCCTGTACACATAACCACATAATAATAGTTAACATAATTCACAGAAAAGTTGATGAAATTAGTTTTTGAAATTTTTCGATATAATCCTATGTTTAGGGATAATTCCTACATATTTTTTGCGAAAATCGACTTTATTTAAATAAATATTTGGATATCTACACTTGTAGATTCTACAGGGTGTAAGATTTTTACCTTCTTTTTTCACAAATTGGTAAAATTTGAATTCCGCCGTTTTATTGGTTGAATCTGGACAGACGTAGGTTTTTGCCAAAATCAATCGTTCTCATTTAGCGCATAGCAATTTTTTTCCCCAAAAACTTCCGAATCCGCCACAAATCAATTATTAAGGTCCGTGTTTTTCATGAAATATAGGTTTTTCGAGCTTTTTATCTACCCTCTCAATCCGCTTATTAACTCCAAACTGATATTTCCTGTAAAGCAATTGTAAATTGCCAATCGTTTTTTTCAGAAATTTAATTTTGTTTTCAAAATCTCATGATATCCAAACAGACTTTGCGGGTAAGAATGTTAATTATAACGATATGTTTTCACTTAAATTTAAAAAATAACCAGAAAAACGTAAACATGCTCTTTATCGCCACTAGGAGGATAATTTTTTTTTTAATATATCAAATTTTCATTTTTAGGGTCAACAAACAAACCTTAAAATTTGAATGCGATATCTATAATATTTCTAGAGTCATAATTGTGTACGAATTATCCCTGACTATGTTCCAGTGAAAAAAAATAAACACTAAGAAATATTATGAAAATATTCATATCTTACTTCAGAAAATTACCTCTCATTACACTAATTCAGCCCGTATTTTTTCAATTTTGTCTGTATCTACGAATTTCGCACCGTTTTGAAATCCGTTTCTACAAAACTTTACGAGAATATTCTTGAAAAAAAAATTAGAAAATGGGATAGCTTGGGGATAGTGTGAAAGTGAAGATAAGTAAGTAAATATGGTGTTCTCATTGGTCCGAATCTGACAATTTCATCCCACTTCTATTAATTACTGAGTTACATTTTGTTTTAGAAACGGATATTTCAAATTTATTGTATTCGGTTTTGAGGCACAAATATATATAATATTTACTATTAAAAATAGTTTTTTTTACAACGTTTCGAATTTATCATTCATCTTCATGTAATGATTGAGAAAATAGAAAATAATTTTTTGAACGAAAATGGACACAAAATAGAAACAAAATATTAAAACATTCTCTCCCAAAAAATTGATAAATTTAGGGGTTGTGGGTGTAAAATGCAATTGACAATCATTTTGAAAATTGCCATAACTTTTTCAATGATTCAGTTATCAATTTAATTAAAATATATAATTCATTCTTGACCATGAATGTTCCCGCGAAGAAAAAAAAAATAATATATTCTTGTTATTTTAAACAATCAAGAAATTATGAAAACACACTGACCGTCAAAGTATTAGCCCTGATTGACCATGATTAACTTTATCGACCAAAATTTATACAAACTTAATTCCTAAAACATTGAAATTGAATTTTTGCGTCATATCCGTCTTGTTTAAAAATATTAAAATGATTTTTTCTTTCATTTTATTGTAAATCATAAGGAGAGCTCTTTGACTACGTAATGGCCGAGCACAAATTGGATAACCAATAAGAAAGCCAAAATAGTGAGAATGGAAACAGGCGAATGAAAATCAAGAGAAACACGCTACGGTCATCAAAAGATTACGAAAAGTAAATGGGGAAAGTAACTTTTTCAATTAAATAAATTTTTCGCTATTTTACATCAAAAAAATAATAAAATTTTCATATCTGACTCCCTGGCGCACGGAATTTATGGTGCAACACTCTTATGAACTGATTAGAATAGTTTTTTGATTTACATTTCGCTTGTCCCCGGCTTGAGGTTCATTTGATTCAAAATTGAAAATCCTGCCTATGAGACAATTTTGTCACTACGTCACAAGAATAAAAAGTGACCGATGAAATATTGGATTGTCGAGAAGTGACCAATGAAATTACTGGATTTCTTTATTTTGACGTAGTAATAAAATTGTTGCAGGGCAGGTTTCGATATATATTATTATTTTCGTTTATTGAATCTAATGGACAGATGGTACATGGGTGCTTTAAGTGCCCAAATTGTTCGTCGTGCTTGCCCCATTTCACAACCTGTTATTATTTTTCTAAGCCATTTTGATAGTTATAAATTACAAGTGCCCAATTTTTGGCACTCGCGTGTTTTAACTTTAATTTTGTGATTTGAACTTTTCGCGAACCTTAGTTATGAGCATCTGGTACTAAATTAAGGCACGGGAGGGTTGGTTCCCTAATTAAGGTGTACCGCCCTAATTAAAGAGGTTGGTCCTTAATTGACGGGGGTTCCGGCCAAAATAAAGGGGGTTTCCGTCCCTAATAACAGGAGGTTTGGTTCCTAAGTTAAGGGGTTTTGTCCTAATTAGGGGAGTTGGCCCTATTAAGGGGGTTGGCCCTGAAGGTTGGTAGGGCTTTTCTTCATAGGGGGTTGGTCCATTTCTGCTTCCCAGCGGCCCTCGCAGGCAATTTTTGAATTTTAGAGAGTCATTTTCGTTTCCTCGATAATCGATTACCTAAGAATCAAACTATTGGCCATAAAAGTGATTTCTTAAAATGCTCAAATGTTTTTGAAATTTTTGAAAACATTTTTGAATTTTTAAGAGTCATTTTGGTTTGTTCTTTGATATCTTTTAACACTAGAAAACAACTGTTAGCCAAAAAAGTACATTTCTAAAAAGTCTCAAATTTTGCTCTCAACCGCCCTGCAGGCCTTTTTGAAATTGTAAAAGTCATGTTCTTAAAAATTTTAAAACGCCTTGCAGGGGCCGCTAGAGAGCAAAATTCAAAATTGAGCATTTTTAGAAATGTATTATTTTGGCTAACAGTTCGTTTCTAGTGTTAAAAGATATCAGAAACCGAAAATGACTCTTTAAAATTTCAAAATGCCTGCTGGGGCCACTAGAAAACACAATTAAAGAATTTAAGCATTTTGAGAAATGCACCTTTTTTGGCAATGGTTCTTTATAGGTCAATTTATATCAAGAGAACCAAAAAGGACCCTTAATAATTTCAAAAGGGCCTGCAGCGGCCGCTAAAGAGCAAAATGCGACTTTAAAAATGGACCAAACCCCCTAAATTAGCGGACCAAACCCCCTTAATTGGGGCCGGACCCCCCCCTTATAAGGGACCAAACCCTCTGAATTAGGGACCAAACCCTTTTAATTTGGGCCGACCCCCCTTAATTAGGGACAAACCCTCTGAATTAGGGACCAAACCCCTTAATTGCGGCCCGGAATTCCCTTAATACGCGACAAACCCCCATTAATTAGGGCTAACCCTCTAAATTAGGGACGAAGCCCCTTAATGAGGCGACCAAACCCTCTTAATTAGGAAACGAAACCCCCTCCAACATTAGCGACCAAGAAACCCCCCTTAATTGGGCTGGATCCCCTTATTAGCGACCAACCTCCTTTAAATTGCGACCAAACCCCCTAATTAGGGACCAAACCCCCTTAATTTTGGGCCGGAATCCCCTTCCATTTAGCGACCAAACCGCTTTATTTTAGGGACCAAACCCATTAAATTTTAGAGACCGACCCCTTCTTAATTTGCTGGAATCTCTTTAATTAGGACCAAACACCCCCATTACTTCAGGGACCAAACCCCGACGAACTTCAACGACACGTGTCAATTCTTCTTTTTCCCTCCCTACATTGCGCCAAAACACTCAGCAATCGAGGTCAAAGCACGAACGCAAAGGAAGGCCAGGTGATCCCTATTGGAGATATATTGGGTCTCCCGAGAGTTTAAAAATTTTTAAACCTGCTAAAAACCCGTCGCTTATGTTTGGATCTGTGTATAAACCCATAGCCCAATGATGCGTCATAACTAGAGTTCACAAATTGTTCAACCAATAGTTCAAATTAGTTCACAAAAGTTCAAACCAAAAATATTATAATTATTTATTATCGCTAGAAAATTTTGAAACAAATATTGCGGAGAATATTTTGAAGTAAAAAGTTTTTGACGAAATAATACTCTCCCGAAAATTTACTAAAAATAACAGATATTTTTGTTTGTTACTCATTTAATCTAGCATTATTGATGCTTAAACCCCAAAATTAGAAAAAATTTCTGAGAAAATTAAAAAATGAACAAACTTCAAAACTATAATTAACCAAATGAGATTATATGGATCTCCACCCGAATGTGGTTTGGTTGCGCGATTCAAATGGTGCTAAATTTGGCGGTAATATCAAACTAGGCTGATCGTCTGAACCTCATATGCTAAAGCAGGAAATAGTCCACCGCAGTCAATAATATTCACGCATTCGGTAGGTATCCATGTTTGCAAAATATATTTTGAAGCTACCAATCAGCACGGATGGTTAATTATTATTTATAAACCTTGCATTTTTGCGATTATGTTTCATTTAAATCATTAATTTGATATTTAAAAACTTATCTCTAGCCCAATTCATTTCACAGATTTGATAAGCTTGGTATAATAGTGATTTCAGATTTCTTGTCGTGAAAATATCAAACTGCATAATTTATCAACGCTTTTCAAAACGACTTATCCGATGAGGTTCTCAGATTGCTCAAACTGAGCAAAATATCAAATGAACAATAAAATAAAACGAAGTTGGTCCGAATCGGATCATTTTTATTGATTTTTCTCATAGATTACTGAAATTGGCCAATTATCAATTTTTGTTAAAAATTTGGAAACAATGGTCTGATTTGGTATTTATTTCTCTTTAAATATTTGTGCTCAGTTTGAGCTATCTAAGAACTCAATCGGATGAATCTTTCTCAAAAACAAAATTAAATAAAAATGTTGGCTGTATAAGTAGCATAAAAGCCCCAGCAAGTACCGTGATATATATATGGAAAATCCTGCCTATGAACACAATTTTGTTACTACGTCACAAATAAAGAAATTCAGTAATTTCATTGGTCACTTCTCGACAATCCAATGATTTCATTGGTCACTTTTTATTCTTGTGACGTAGTGACAAAATTGTCTGCATAGGCAGGATTTTCGATATAAATCAATGAATCAATGAATCAATATGAATCAAGGTCTGGGGACAAGAGAAATGTAAATCAAAAAACTATTCTCATCAGATCATAAGAGTGTTGCACCAAAAATTCCGTGCGCCAGGGAGTTATATATGAAAATTTGAAAAAATTTTATTATTTTTTGATGTAAAATAGCGAAAATTTATTTAATTGAAAAGTTACTTTCCCTATTTACTTTTCCTAATCTTTTGATGACGTAGCGTGTTTCTCTTGATTTTCATTCGCCTGTTTCCATTCTCATCTCTTTTCGTGCTTTCTTATTGGTTATCAATTTTGCTCGGCCATTACGTAGTCAAAAGCTCCCCTTATGATTTACAATAAAAATGAAAAAAAAATCATTTTAATTATCTTTAAACAAGACGGATATGACGAAAAATTCAATTTCAATGTTTTAGGAATTAAGTTTGTATAAATTTTGGGCGATAAAGTTAATCATGGTCAATCAAGGCTAATCACTTTGACGGTCAGTGTTTTTCCATAATTTCTTGGTTGTTAAAATAACAAGAATATATTATTTTTTTCTTTCCGGGAACATTCATGGTCAAGAATGAAATATATATTTTAATTAAAATTGATAACTGAATCATTGAAAAAGTTATGGCAATTTCAAAAATTGTGCAATCTGCATTTTACACCCACAACCTCCTAAATTTATCAATTTTTTTGGAGAGAATGTTTTAAATATTTTGTTTCTATTTTTGTGTCAAGTTTTCGTTCAAAAAATTATTTTTATTTCTCAATCATTACCTGAAGATGAATAATAAATTCGAAACGTTGTAAATAAACTATTTTTAATAGCAAAATATTATATATTTGTGCCTCAAAACCGAATACAATAAATTTGAAATATCCGTTTCTAAAACAAAATGTAACTCAGTAATAAATAGAAGTGGGATGAAATTGTCAGATTCGGACCAATGAGGACACCATATTTACTACTTATCTTCACTTTCACTATCCCCAAGCTATCCCATTTTCTATTTTTTTTTTCAGAAATATTATCGTAAAGTTTTGTAGAAACGGATTTCAAAACGGTGCGAAATTCGTAGATACAGACAAAATTGAAAAATACCGGCTGAATTGGTAGTAATGAGAGGTAATTTTCTTGAAGGTAAGATATGAATATTTTCATAATATTCTTAGTGTTTATTTTCTTTCGCTGGAACATAGTTAGGGATAATTCGTACAAATTATGACTCTAGAAATATTATAGATATCGCATTCAAATTTTAAGGGTTTGTTTGGTTGACCCTAAAAATGAAAATTTGATATATTAGAAAAAAAAATTCATCCTCCTAGTGGCGATAAAGAGCATGTTTACGTTTTTCTGGTTATTTTTAAATTTAGGTGAAACATATCGTTATAATTAAACATTCTTACCCGCAAAGTCTGTTTGATATCATGAGATTTTGAAAACAAAATTAAATTTCTGAAAAAACGATGGCAATTTACAATGCTTTACAGGAAATATCAGTTCGGAGTTAAAAAGCGGTTGAGAAGGTAATAAGAAGCTCGAAAAACCTATATTTCATGAAAAACACGACCTTAATAATTGATTTGTGGCGGATTCGGAAGTTTTTGGGGAAAAAAATTGCTATGCGCTAATGAGAACGATTGATTTTGGCAAAAACCTACGTCTGTCTCAGATTCAACCAATCAAAACGGCGGAATTCAAATTTTACCAATTTGGAAAAAAGAAGGTAAAAATCTTACACCCTGTAGAATCTACAGTGTAGATATCCAAATATTTAATTAAATAAAGTCGATTTTCGCAAAAATATGTAGGAATTATCCCTAAACATAGTGAATTATATCGAAAAATTTCAAAACTAATTTCATCAACTTTCTTGTGAAATATGTTAACTATTATTATGTGGTTATGTGTACAAGGAAAGAGGCTTATATTGTTATGATGAAGAGATTATTTAAGCGATTTTTGTCTTGTTGCCAAAGAAATGGCGAAACGAACGATAATTCGTGACGAAAGATTTCTGTCGGTCATGGTTTTTCTCAGGTAAAGCGACCACCAAAGCGGATAAACGTTACAATTTATTATGCAGAAATATGTTTGAAAAATTGAGATAAAGAAAATTATTTAATTTAACGTTGCTTGAATCTGCGTGGCGCAGTTCCATTTTTCTTAGAACCGCAAGCTATCTTTAACCTCATCCGCCAACGCTGTAATGATACTTTTTGCAGCGAACAACAATTAGGGGACGTTATTTAACATTGAATTTAGATTTGAAATGTGCACGTCCGTCGGGAATTTCAGAAATCAATTACTGCAGTTTATGTCTATCAAAACAGGTGAGGTTTTCCCAAACTTTCCTAAGCAATCTGTTCTTGGCTATTTGAGTATATATTTATATACCAAATTGTCCTTATAGAGGAAAGAACTGAAATAAAAATTTATGGTTTCGGCCAAATTTTCCGCATATTGGCATTATAGAGGGTGTCCTTATAGACTAAACAACCATCCTTTACGTTTTGCTTTTGATTTTTTGACGATTTAGAATACATGTAGTAAATCGGCTATATCAAAAATAATTCCTTGGTAGGTGAAACGACTTTACCCCTGTCTTTTATCTAGGGCGGGGTTATACCCACCAAAGTATAATTATCGATATATCAGTAAAAATCTAATTTTTGATCATTTCGAGAATTTTCGAAAAACCTGCTGATTTTTTATATATGGATTATGTATGGATTACCGACCCTCAAAGTACAGATCCAAAATATTTGAATGATACAAACAACGCAATATATAAGCACCAAATCAAAACCCTGAATTGCGGAATGGGCGGATTTCATTGGTCAGACTAAACCAATCGAATACTCAGAATCAAATGAGTAATCCATATTATACGGACCATATACTCTGAGGGTCGGTAATCCATATCCCCTATTCACACTTTTGTAAATATCCCGGCCCTGATTAGGAAACGTAGTGTGTTTTTAGGTTATAGGGCCGGGATATTTACAAAAGTGTGAATAAGGATATAGCTTTTAGATGGACCTTGAGCGAAAGCGAAAAAAGAAGATAATATTCTGCAACGCTTAAATGTGCATTATTCATCAAATAATTTTCCTGAGTCAAGGGTTGTTAATCGATAGATAATTAAATTTTCTACAGAACTACAATTCCAATTTGAATCAGATAAAAATGAAGTTCACATCCATTTGAGAAAATTTTCTGTTGCAATTAAGACGTGAATAAAGCTGAACTGGGCGTGGGCCCGGACATCTTGTTCATTAAACTTGCTCTTTTTCATTATGACCGGATTTCATCAAATTCAAAATCACCTCATTTCAATTCTTTGGAAAATAATTCTGTCAGGTTTTTTATTCATTATAACTCCAAGGTGGAAAACTAGTGAAATTTAATCAGCATAATTGATAACCTTGGAAATAAACTTGAAGATTTATCATCATTCTTTGGGTGAACCGTAAAATGCCGACTTTTCTCAAAAAGTTAACAAAATCGGTGTTGAATGTAAACTTTTGCAATAAACGGCGAAAAGTAAAATTTTGACGGAAATTTCGAAGCCTCTAACATGTCGACCAATGAAAAATTTTAAAAAATCACAAAATTAAATAACAAAAATGATTCACCACTCGATCGATGGTCAAAATTCATAGTATTCACCCAAATTTAAAGGTGAAATCTTGCATGTACCAAAAAACCTGCGTAAAATTTTAACTCACACCGCTGAGTGCACTATTGTGGGTGTAGAATGTCGGAATTGCCGTGAAAATTCCCGAAATTTTACATAATGATGATTTGGAATAAGTCGACATTTTACAAAGTCGACATTTCACAAAGTCGGCATTCTACTGGTCATCCTCATTCCTTGACTTAGCAAAAATAAATTAAATAAATTAAACTGGATTTTTCTTTATGACTTTACAAAAATGCAAACCCATTTTGCATTATGAATTTTGCTAGGTTAATCTATAAAAAAGTGAGGCTTTATAATGCCGGTCCGATATCGCCGGATTTTATAATATAACCGAAAAAAAAAACTACTTAATTTCACGATTTAAACCTCAAATTATCTCATTGCTCATATCCTTTTATCACTTTTTGGTTAGAATGCGTAGCCACAACGTTGAAATCACACGTTAAAAGAAGTAGTGGCTACGCATTCTAACCAAAAAGTGATAAAGGGATATAGCCGAAAGTGCTTATACTGTCAAAACGCCAACGCAATTGAAGAATTTTTGTGAACATTACTTTGAGTGTCAGGAATGACGTCATTTGTCAAAATTAAATTTTCAAAATCTATTTTTTAAAAAAAATTTTTGTCGAGTTTGGTAAAGTAGTTTATTTCACGCATTATGGTGATTCACTACACTTGAACCTATTCTTAAACTCCTCATATAATTGAAAAACTGTTCAAATTATAATGTCATTTCGAAGGCCTATGGATTTTTTGAACGAATATCGCCGAAAGCGCCAACTTCGCTGAAAGTTTGATAAGTGTCATTTGCCGGTAATCATTGTTTTTCAAATATATAGACAATTTTTTCAGGTTTCAAGTAATTTATCTTCGAGATTAACTCATGAAATTTCGGATTTTTCGATGAATTATTTTTTCAACGAATGTCACTCTACCCGTTTTAGAACTGTCCAGCATTATATCATCTGAGGTATTTTGAAGTACATAACTCGATTTAATTAATGATTAATGACCAAATTTGTACAATTGTGCTTGTAATGTATACCAGGTACACGAAACCTTCATTATGATGTAAAAATATTCAATAAATGATGATGAGTAAGATAAACCTTCCAACTTGATTTTTAATTCATCTAAAATGGAACAATTCGAAATAAGATTCCGTTCATGCTTGAGAAAAAAAAATCAAAAAATGTCTTCATTTGTCATACAAAATGCTCTCATCAAATTTTAGAATACCTTGGTATAATTAGCTATTCCACCATTAATTTCGACTTATAGAAATAATAGGTGGATTCTTCTGAAACTTTGAGGAGGTTAATAATATATAAAAAAATTATGAAATTTTTTTTTGGCGTCACGTGATCAATATATAGCGATTTTTCGTATTTTTGGTATTTAATTATTTTAAAACAAATGCCGCATCGGTGTTTTTTGGGTCAACGCCACTTATAAATGAAATTAATACAATTTTTGGAAAAAAAATTAAAAATTTGTGATTTTCAGGCGCTCAAACCTCCATTTTTCGAGAAAAAAAATTAGAAATTGAACAAATCTAACCTAACTGGTCGATTTTGGCCAAAATCGATTGGTGGAATACGTATAATGAAATTGAAAGTAAACTTGATTAACTTTTTGATGACGGTATTATAAACTGAATACGATTTATGTTTGCACGGAGTCTTAGGGGTAAGGCATTGCTGATTTGACATATTCACGGTGATATAAACGGAAAACTAAAAGCTTATCAGAAAAAACGAAAATTTGAATTTGTAGATCTATCCTTAATCTTGCGAAAAAATACATTTTAAATTATTTTTGATCATTACACCAATAGTTACAGTTTAGTTACAAGAAGACCTTCTCAAAACTGCAAAATATATCTCCTCCCAGACGATATATCCAATTTAGCTTAAATTTTTACAGATAACGAAGCGGTAGTATGCCAATCTTTTAAGACAAGCCTTTTTCGATCCGGCGACTGACCAATTCTGGAACATCAAAATAACGACGTTTTTTTGTCAATTTTAGACTTTGAAATCTATCTTCTCCGAGGATACATTTGCATAATGAGTCAAATTTTTGCTGCGTGATCTTCAAAACATTTCTAAGAGAATCATAGTTTTTTAATCTACTAGTTTCGAATTTATTTAATTCATCAAGATTTGCTTTAGGAATGCTTTTCATACAGTTTTCGGGAGTTAATCCGAGCATAGGCGAAAATAGATTATTTCATTGGCAAAAAGGTGGGAATTTTTTTGGAACAAACTTGCAAATTAGTAAGGGGTTTGAAATGCAGAAAATGATTTTTTAAAAAATTATAGATTAGTGGCTTTTTAAGGTGCTTTTTTGAAGTGTGAATTAAAATAGTTTGAAGGCTTTGTGTTTAAATTGATTGGTAAGGGGGTTCTATAGGCAAAATGGACTTTTTGAATTGCTTATTTCTCTCGGCATAGACATAGGAAATGAGTAAAACATTCTGATAAGTTGGTTCGTAATCTCTGGAAGACGTTTTGAATTATATTTTTAAGATAGCATTTAACCACCGTAATGAGTTAACCAGGAGCAAAAAATTTCTTGAAAAAGCTGTATTTTTTTTTCGTCCTATTTAGGAAATGTTTCAAAATTTGACATTATCTGCGAAATTCAAAGGCGAAAAACCGGTTGTTCTTTTTTTTTAATTTTCTCACTAAAAAAGGTATCAAAGCTGGCGAAAAGGACTGTTTTTTGCTATTTTGGCCACGGAAAGTTGTATTTATTTTCATGCTACATGGCAAACTATTTTTCCATGCACTATAGTTTTTCGTAATAATTGTTAACAAACTGTTGTGCCTGATTAACGATTTCATTTTTAACTCCCAGGATACGATTTGAAAATTTATTTTTGACATCCAATTCGTCCAATCAGTTTTTTTTAAGACCAAACGATTCGTAAGTTGAATGTTTTTTGGAAACGGTATTATAAACTATGACCAAATATTAACCGTTCGAGCGCTAGAGCAGAAAAGATTTTTATTTTCGACACTCAGAAAAAATTTTAATATTTTTTCCGAAAATTTTTGTTAATTTTTTACGATTTTTGAGTTATATGATAAAAAAGCCACATTGAGTTCAAAAATCATAAAATCAGACCTCTAGCCTTTTAGTTCAGAAGATACGACTTGCCTATAGAACCTATATCGATTACGGGGTCCTCTGGTCGTGATTAGCCACTTTGTTCCCACCCACGTTTGTTTCAGGTCCACGAAAGAGATCGTTTTAGATCTGGGCCACTGGTCATGATTAGACGTTTTCAGTTTGGGGTCCACGGTCGTGAGAACGTTTTTTCAGTTTGGGGGTCCACTGGTCGTGATTAGACGTTTTTCATTTGGGGGTCCACTGGTCGTGATTAGACGTTGTTAGTTGGGGGTCCACTGGTCTGGATTAGACGTTTTTTTAGTTTTCGGTAGGGGGCGCCATTGAGCTCTAACAAATTAATATCGCGAGAATAGGTCTCACTTGTGAATATTCAAAAGAAAATTACAGTTATCAGTTTTATTATACAGGAAGATCGCTCTGTTATTTTAAAAGGATAATTATTTAATCAGGTACGGCGTATAGAGGGCCTTGTTGTTAAAATTATCATTTAATTTGAAAACTTCATTTTTAATAAATATATTTAAAAATTAAACGCAGCAAAATTAACATTCTAGAAAAAAAGTCTCGCCGGACAATATTCAGAACCAAATTACAGTTAAGGTTCTGCAATCCGGGATAATGTTTAAAGATGATCTAGTTTAAAACTCTCCTTTGATACTCCACACCAGCCCTCCTGTCTCTATTAACGATTTTTAAATAATTTGAACGCTGAAAATAGATGGAAAGGCAAGCCATTTAATGGCTTTAATTCGAAAAAATCAGGCTCAGGAATTCCTCTTCTTCTTGAATTTTGAAAAGAATTACAAATCGACATCATTAATTAGTTCTGTTTTCGTCAAAAAAACTAACTACCAGCTATTTCATATTGCGCTTCTCAAAAACTTTCCTGCATGTAACCCAAACTAGATTAATCCATGCGTAGGCGGACATTTCTGTCTCGCGCTATCTTTGTCGGAACCCTGGGGCTAATCGAACAAGATATCCGAAAAACAATTTCTAGATTTCAAATGGTCAGATTGATCACTTCGGACTAAAATAACAATCACAAAAATAACAAATTGTTATTATAATCAAATGGAAAATTTTAATAAAAGAAAAAAGCCAGATTTTACTGCGATAAATGTTTTTAGAAATTTTTACAAAATCTGCTCCTTAAAAATGAAAAAAGAACTATTTTTGATGACAAGATCCAAGCCAATGACAAGTTCATCGTAGAAGATGGTAAGTACCTCAAAAAGAATCGGAAAGGTCGACTTTCTCATGAAAATATTGCAACTATCGTCATTATGTATCGAACGGTCACTAACGAGCAACAAATGGTCAAATTTTTGAGATTTCACAGGGGGATTGTTGCTCTCTGGCAACATTTAGTACACAATTAGCCAATAGTTGCTAATTTCCATCAAAGTCGACCCTTCCCGATTATTTGGGGTGACTTACTAGTCTCTAAGATGAACTTGGAAATTGACGGTAATTTCATATACGGTACAGCAATATACTTTTTTTGAAAATTGCTCAAGAAGCATAAAACTTTTTGGTTGAACTTCAAACGTTTTTAAGACTTTTTTCTTATTACACCCAAAGTCCGAATAAAGTCACTTACGAAATAATTTAAAAATAAGGTTCGAAATATGTCATAAATTAATCCTTATTCTTGAAAATAAGATCACATGACCATTATGGAAAATATCATTATGTTCAAAACTCTAAATATAAGGTGTTTTTGCGCAAAATTTTCGGCGTAATTTGATCACTATTTGTGTACTTAAACCAAAACATTATTTCCTAATTGAAGGTACGTGATCGGTTTTGAACTTTGATGTAATGGAAAAAAACCTTTAAAAACTTCTAAAGAACCGCTTCACTTTTTTCAAAAATTGATTTAAGTAAATTTTTGAAAAAAAAACAGTACTACTTTTACCAACCTTATTTCTTGAATATACGGTCACGTGGTCATTTTGGTGCTCAGAGCGTTTTTTGATGAACATACATGTATAAAAAAAGAAAAATAACGAAACGATGACCAAGAATTATAATTGGATTGAAATCAATGATATCAAACAATTAGATCGGCTCGTTAGGTTTTCAATACTAATTCATGTCAATAAATGCCTTTAGCGCCCTTTTGTCAGCCACGTGATTTGAAAAAGGGTATAAATAGGTCATATCAGTGAGGAGACGCAGAAAAATAAGCTGAAAATCTGATATAGTACTACAACACTCCCGAAAAATTGATTGGTGATAGTCTCGTCGCTTTCAATCATCGTTCCTCCACTAGAGGGCCGGCAAAGTCGAAACAGGAGGTACTATTCTTCTCCTTAATCAGATATCCGATCATTTGATTTGTGTGTCAAATTAAGCGCCTTCTCAATAGGCAAAAAAAATTTCTTGATTTTTTGTCTGACATATAAAATACAGTAGATAACCCTTAAAAGGTGGCATTTTGGCCGTTCGGTGCCATTATTTGAAAACCGCTGATCAAAATTTGTTTTTACTACGCTTATTAGATCTTAATACAATTGTGAAGAAATAATACATTCTACATTTTTCACTTATGTCATCAAAAAAATTTTTGCAGACATACCCTTCAAATTTTTGAAAATCTGATTTTAGCATTATTTTCAACAGTGTATAATTTCTTGAGATGTAATTGAAAAATGCAGGACGTACTATTTGTTAACCAACTGGTATCTAGAATCTAAATAAGCATAGTTAGAAAAAATTCTGATGGGCGGTTTCGAATGAAATGGTACCAAACCGGTCAAAATACCACGTTTAAGGTTATCTACTGTACTTTGGATAGTCAGACAGAAAACCAACGAAGTTTTTTTCGCTTATTGAGAAGCCGCTTATTTAACAAACAAATGAAGTTGATCGGATATCTAATTAAGTAGAAAATGGTACCTCAATTTCAACTTTGCCGCCCTCTAGTGGAAACCAATGAAGAAAGACGACGAGACTTTTCACTTATCGTTTTTTATTAGGGTGGTTTAGTACTTAATCAGATTTTCAGCCGAACTTTTTTTGCGGACACTACTCCTTAAGGGGGTATATCTGTCTGATTAAATAAAGGCCTTAGAAGGCATTAAAAATGCTCCAAATTGATACGGGGTGATAATTAAGTGTACTAATAACCCAATCATCAAAAAAATTTTTTCGAAATTTTCGCATTTTTTCGATTTTTTTCTAAGTATTTTTAAAAAGATGAAGTTAAAAAATAACGTTTGCTCGAATTTGACCACTAAAACTTCAAAATATCGACTTGACGTAAGCCAACTTTTCATCAGTGTTTCACTGGGTTCTTTGAGCCTACTTTCGAAAAATCGAAAGCACTTTTTTTTCGGAAATTTTTCGAAAATGACCAAAAAAGCATATTCAAGTTCTAGCTCGAAATTGCAAAAAAAGCTCTTTATAATCTCTTTAAAATTTCTGAGGAATACTTGATAAAAAATTGAGCTATTTTGCAAACATATCCTCGGAGGAGATAGATTTGAAGTCTGCAATTGTTAAAAATCGTCGGTTATGGGCGTTCTAGAATTGTTCAGGTCGCCGGATCGAAAAAAGCTCTCTATAAAAAAATTTTATATACTACCGTTACGTGATTTGTGGAAATTTGAGCTCAATTGGATATACCGTCCGTGGGTGGGAGTAGGAGTAGATTTGAAATTTTAAAATGTCACCTTGCTACGATACTGTACCTATTGGTTAATGGTCAAAAATCAATTTGTGAGTACTTTTTCGCAAGATTAAGGATAGATTTACAAATAAGCATTTTCGGTTTTTTCTCAATAGCTTTTAGTTCAGAATATATCACCGTGAATAACAAATTATCCAGATATACCCCCTTAAGGGGGTATGAGACTCTGATTTGACATTTTCCTCGGTGAAATATACTGAAAACTAACAGTTCATGAGAAAAAACCGAAAATGCTAATTGTAGATCTATCCTTAATCTTGCGAAAAAGTACAACAAATATTTTGACCATTACACCATATAGGTACAGTATCGTAACAAGGTGACGTTTTCAAAATTTCAAAATCTATCTCCTCCCAGACGGTATATCCAAATTGAGCTCAAATTTTTACAGATCACGTAACGGTAGTAATAAATTTTCAAGAAAGCTTTTTTTGATCCGGCGACTGAACAATCTAGAACGCCAAATAACCGACGATTTTTAACAATTGCAGACTTCAAAATCTATCTCCCCGAGGATATGTTTGCAAATAGCTCAAATTTTATCAAGTATTTAGAAAATTTAAAGAGATCAAGGAGAGCTTTTTTGCAATTTCGAGCTAAGAACTTGAAATTATGATTTTTTTGGTCATTTTCCGAAAAATTTCCGAAAAAAAAGTGCCTCGATTTTTTCGAAAGTAGGCTCAAAAGAAAGCCAGGAAACACTGATGAGAAAAGTTGGCTTACGTCAAGGCGATATTTTGAAGTTTTAGTGGTCAAATTCCGACAAACGTTATTTTTAACTTCACTCTTTTAAAAAATACTAGAAAAAAATCGAAAAAAATGCGAAAATTTCGAAAAAAAAATTTTGATGATTGGGTATTAGTACACTTAATTATCACCCCGATCAATTTGGGCATTTTTAATGCCTCAAGGCCTTTATTAAATCAGAGTCGCATACCCCCTTAGTCTAATTTTGTTTTACATATTGAATTGAAATCACAATTTTAAATATCAAACCCTTGAAAGTGCTTTTGAGAAGTTGTCTCCGCCGAATTCTTATCAAAAAACCTTTAATTTCTGAAAAGTGTTACAAAAGATCTTATACACCTTATTCAGCGTTTGAATCATTTATTGAGCCAGCATTGACATTATTGCTAGAAAATTCGAATATTAAACAGAAAAGCTGAAATCAAAAAATATTACAATCTTATACCGGCCAAACCGAAAAACATGAAAGAAGCGAAGAAAAAAAAAGTTATTTTTCAAATTTAAAGAAATAATCTGAATTTTTATTTTATAAACTTCCGTAAGTTAATAATACATGCAAAAATCCCTAGACAAAACAAGTAAACCTAAGTTTTGATTATTTAATGATAAAATTTGTCACAGAAATCGATTAGGCAAATAATTTACACAAAAAATTCTTGATAAACGAAAAGTTGACATTTTCGACGAATACTTTTCCCAAAACAATATAGGGCGTCCAAAGTTTTATTAACGGAAACTAGTGCAGCTGAAAAATCGAGGAGTCATCTATTGAATTCCGGGCGTTAATTGGAAAAAATTTAAGTTTTAAAATTTAAATTTTTATTGTGTTTCACTGATAATTAATCTGTATGCCCAACTGAATTTTTGACTCAGTTTGACAAAGCAAACATTTCAAATTATAAATTTTGGTTTTAGAAATTTGTATTCTGACCGATCAGAAGCCCGGTTTTTAAAAAATCTTCTAAAATCTTAAACTTAGCAAATATACTTATAAAGAGGCGACGATGAGAAATATTGAAACCATCACAAAAGAAATGTTCCATCTTCATATTCGAAGCTGCGACTATGAATTTAAATCAAAGTGTTGTTCAAAAATTATCAACTCCAAGTTTTTGATTGGTCGAATTTTGAACCAATCAACATATATTCAGCATTTAATTTGAAATCGACATTTTTTTCGTTTTTAGTGAGAATGATCTAAAAAGCACTGATGAACTACGCGATATGATTGGTCAAAATTTGAACCAATCGCAAATCGATTATTAACTTGATTTGTTCTCATTAATTTGAGACAAAATCAGGTGAAACGTTTAGCGTCGTTCGAATGTTCGGTAATAAATAATATCCTTTTAAAATAACAGAGCGATCTCTGTAGTAATAAAACTGATAACTGTAATTTCTTTTGAATATTCACAAGTGAGACCTTATTCTGCGATTAATTTGTAGAGCTCAATGCGCCCCTACCGAAAACTAAAAAAACGTCTAATCACGACCAGTGGACCCCAAACTGAAAAAACGTCTAATCACGACCAGTGGACCCCCAAACTGAAAACGTCTAATCACGACCAGTGGACCCCCAAACGAAAAAACGTCTAATCACGACCAGTTGGACCCCAAACTGAAAAACGTCTAACATGACCAGTGACCCCCAGATCTAAAAACGATCTCTTTCGTGGACCTGAACAAACGGTGGAAAAAAGTGGCTAATCACGACCAGAGGACCCCGTAAATCGATATACTCAAAATAAGCTTGGTTTCAAATTTTATGAAAAAAATAACCAGAAATGTGAAATTTTTCAAATTTTATTTCTTTATATAATTAAACAATTTACGTGGAGATCAAAAATTTTAAAATCCAGTCAAAATAATTTTCATTACAAAAGATATGGGCTGCCTATAGAACCCCCTTAAAGTGGGGGAGAGGTAGACGTAGAAGGAATGCTTCACATTTTAGCCTATCCCATTTTGTGCGAAACCCTCTTTTCATAATTGAAAAATATTGTCACAAAAAATTAGTTTTTGCAATTTTGAGAGTATAAAAGTTTTTTCTGTTTTCAGCTAAAAAATCTGATTCTTTTTGAGTGAAAATGGAACAAGTCATAATGTGAATTCCTATATTTGAATTTTTACTTAAATGTTCACCGCATCGAATAATCAGGGTCACTTTAGCCAAATGAAGAAGTCTTTACATGGGCAAGTCAAACGATCCGGTTTTCTGCTCAACGTTTTCGGTTAAAGCTTTTGCTTGGCGTGAAATTAACTGATTAACTTTCATTCGAAAAGATACATTAACTCGGAACCCAGGCACAAATTTTGCCATTCATTATCGTTTAAGAAGGTTTTAATTTTACTGTCTACCAGACCTGAAGGATAGGAATTTTTGTAAAATACTTCCTTCATCTCTTCTAGACTTTCTAAAAATAACTCATGAGTTATTTCTAAGAGATTAAGACGAGCTTTTTTGCAATTTCTGGTTTTTACCGAACTTCAATATCTGACTTTAATCGAAATATGAATTTTTCTAGGTCCCGTATAAAAATTTCAGAAAAAAATGTGCTTTGATTTTTTCGAAAGTATGCTCAAAAGAAAGCCACGCAAACATTAGTCAGAAAATCAACAAACAGCAAGCCGATATTTTGAAGTTTTAGTGGTCAAATTTAAGCAAACGTAATTTCATAAATTATTTTTTGAAAAAATACTCAGAAAAAAAACAACGAAAATTTTGAATAAATTATTTTGATGCTTTGGTTCGTAGTACACTTTGTTAACACCCAGAATCAATTCGGAGCATTTTTCATGCCTCTAAGGTAGGGTGGGAAATGCGATTTTCAACTTGCCTTGCGCTTATTTTTTTGCTTTCAAAAGTACTAAATGAGACCCCACGACTTCAAAAAAATATACAAAAAAATTTTTAAAAGTTTACTATAGGTCAAACTTTGACCTCAAAAAGCACGAAAACCAGTTTTTCACGGTTTATAAATAGTAAAAGGCCATGTCGTTAGTGCTCTTGCATATTGATCAAAGCGCTATCAAAAAAGANTCAAATGACACTTTCAAAATTCTAATTTTTTTGTCATTTTTTTCGGTTTATTCACTTTTGAGGGGTCTAAATCGAAAAATTTTGAATAAAAATATTTTTCACTTGAATCTCTAACTAATAACATGCTTACCTGAAAAAAAAATTCTTCGTCAGACCAATATCACAGCATAAATTTATAAATTAAATTTTTTTTCGGGAATTTGGAAATTAATTTCTTCACTTTTAGGGGCATAAATCGAAAAAATTTGAATAAAAATGTTTTTTACTCGAATCCTTACTAATAAAATAATCATCTGAAAATTTTTTTTCTTCGTCGGACCAATATCACAACTGTGTAATACACAGTGTGTATACTTATAAATTTCATAATTAAATTTGTTTTTTGGGGAATTTGCTGATTTTTTAAAAAAAAATTCCACTTTTAGGAACATAAATCGAAAAATTTTGAATAAAAATATTTTAACTCGAATTCCAACTAATAACATGATCACCTTAAAAAAAGATTTTCGTCGGACCAATATAACACCAAAAATTTGATCATTAAAATTTTTATTTGGGAATTTTGAGATTTTTATGCTTTTTTTCCACTTTGAGGGGCATAAATCAGAAAATTTCGGATAATAATTTTTCACTCAAATAACAACTTATAACCTGCGAGAAAATTTATGGTTCGGATTTTTAAATAAAACTACACTGAAACTGAAAAATAATTCAGATTTCAACTGATTACACATACCGTAACATAATACATATATACAGTAAGTAAATTATTTGCATTAAAAAATAAGACAATTTTCCGTAAAATAATATCTCCTGTCTCAATTTTAGAGATAGATTTTAGGTTCATAGATAAAACGAAAGACGTAGAAGATGATCGTGGCCTTTTTTCAAACATTTCGATTCAGCTTGATTTTGGAGGCATATCCCCTATTCACACCTTTGTTAATATCCCGGCCCTGATTAGGAAACGTAGTGTGTTTTTAAGTAGTAGGGCTGGGATATTAACAAAAGTGTGAATAAGGGATATGAAGTTCATTATAATTTTCCAATATTTGAAAGTTAAAAAAATAAATAAGACAAAAAATTATTTAGTTTTTGCGTTTTTGAAAATATTCAAACACTTTGAACCATTTTAGAATAAAATTTAACTTTCAGACTACAAAAAAAATTTATTATATATTTGAAAAAATAAAAATTTTTCAATCAAATCAAAATCGTTTTTCGAATTGTGTGGAAGAAAATTACAAAAGTTAAAAAAAGCCACGATAAAGATGGTATTGCCGCTCTGATGCCTCTGAATAAAATCGAGTAAATTCTCCAAATTGCAAGATGAGATCGTTTTTAGTCTGATTTTAGAGGTCTATTTTGAAGTCCTGTTTTGCGTAGTGGCATAGTATCAGATTGAGTGTACTTTTAAAAATGATCTTGAAGAGTTGTTCTTCAAGTTTCAAAAAAAAGTTTTCGAATCATTACCGCTGCTTGTTTGTGGAGAATCGGCGTAGCAAAACCCCAAATCAGCGACACCTACTCCTTTAAAACAAAAAAATTGATATTATCAGCAAGGGAAGGCCATTTTATCGACAAAAAACCATATCGCGGAAATTATTTAACAAATAATATCTATAGTTGCATGCTTTATGTACCCTCAAACTATCATCACACATTTTTTAAAGTGGGTTTTGTTTTGAGTAAAAAAAGCACCTAATGCTTTCTGTACCACAAAAACAGAAAAAATTATTATAAAATTTTCCGTAAATCAGCCGACTCGGAAAAGTAGCCGACCTTCCAACCCGCAGATATTTTTCTGTAAATAACTAATTTTGTATGTATTTTAATGAAATTATTATATACTATAAATTTACCAGTTTTTTTATTATTTTCTAATTTTTTCGATAATTTATAGATATCACATGGATTCGAGTTCCCAGGGTTTCAAGTGACGAAATATCTTAATTTTAATCTGTTCCTTGGCATGATTTTTCCCCATCTTGAAACTTCAAAATCTGAATTTTTTCGGAATGAGGAAAAAAAAGTAGAAATGCCGATTTTCATTGCTGATTGCGCACCATGTTTTTGGGTACTAACCGGTGCGCAATCAGCAATGCTGTTATTCTGCTTATTTCAACAAAGTAGGTTATTCCCCCCCCCATTTTTTTTTGTTTTCAATTAATTTTTAGTCTAACATAAAGGAGTGAAACATAAGGGAGTGGTGACACATAAGGGGGTGGTGATACATAAGGGGGCTGCTCACATAAATAAATCAGGCTCTTCTTTTGATTGTTAAACTAGTCTTATGCAAAAAAAATTTCCGAAAATTTCCCCAAAAAAATCAAAAAAATAAATTTTATCAAAAAAAAATTGGCTTAAAAACGTCTGATCAAGGAGATTCGAAAAATGTGAAATAAAATATTTTTTAATGTAAAACAGCTGAAAAAATCGAATTTGAAATTTTCAAATTATCATTTTGAAACTATTTTTGACAGCTGTCCCCAACGTTTAATTTTTGTTTTGCATTTTTCTTGAAGCTTTTGATCATGCACGTCTATTAAGGGTAGTCTTGACAAACGGCATGAACTTTGAATTCGGATTTCCCACCCTACTCTAAGGACTTATTTAAATCAGCCATGCCTACCCCCTTAAGAGAGCAAAATAATTTTTCACTTCTTAGCGCCTATTATGAACATCAATAGTTTATAATACTCTCATCAGAAAGTTGACCAAGCCGAATTTTTCGGTGGTATATTCAAAGCGAATATATGCAATTTGAGGTGTATCAATGTATAAATTTGAGCTTATCTACGGTATTTTCAAAGTGAAAATTGTTCACGCCAGATAGAATTTTAAAGATTCGTCAATCGGAAACTATCACTCCTTCAAAATTGTGTTTTATAATTCTTTATCCAAAACCAATCATATTTTTCTTCTCTATTAAAAAAATTTCAAAATTTTTCCTAGCACATCTATTACGGGACTTCCTGGTCGTTTTTTACTAGATTTTTAGCCAACATTTGTATATGATTCGGCGTTTGCAAACAACTGATCTGATTTCAATGCTAGATAGCTCAAACTGAGCACAAATATATTGTGAAGAATAAAATAAAAAAATTGGTCTATCGGACTATTTTTTTTTCGAAGATTACTGAAATTGTTCAGTAATTAGTTTATCTCTACAAAAATAGGAAACAATGGTCGGATTTGTTCCATTTTATTATTAACAAGATATTTGTGCTCAGTTTGAGCTATCTAGGAACGCATATATATCGCTGATATATATCAAACACCAAATTATATGAAAATAATTTGTTAAAAATCTAGTCAAAAAGAACCAGAAAGTCCCGTTATTGATATCTCAAAAATTTCACAGAATTTTTTGACAATTTAAAAATTTCGTTTAATCGAAACCTTATCGTCAGATTTCTATGCTACAAGATTTTTCAAAATTTATTTTTGTGTCGGAAAAATTATGGTTTACGCATGATTGTTTTGGCAATGTCAGCGTGATGCTTACAGCGTCATAAGCTGTTATAATGCTATTTCGAGCGCTACTAATTATTTCCGAATTGACGCAAGGCCCTCAAACATCATTTCATTTGTGTTTGACCTTGAAATTATTGAGTTTATAGTAGGGTATGCCTGACTGAACTTTTTTTCGCCTGCCGTAGCTGATTTTTTGAAATGTTCTAGGAATCATGAATTAAAATAACTTTTGCAAGAAAAATTGCAAAATTTACGAGGAAAGTGTTGAAAACGCAAAACTGTGTTTACAATTGCCTATCATTGAGCTGAAAATTTTCGAAATAAATTTCAAAAATAATTTCAAAAATAATTTCAAAAATAATTTCAAAAATAATTTCAAGGTCAATGATAGCCAATTTCAAACACAGTTTTACATTTCGAAACACTTTAAAGTTAAAATTTTGAAAAAAAATCACATAGATAATGTTTATTCATGATTTCCTAGAACATGTCAAAAAGTCAGTAAGCGTACATAAAAAATGTTTTGTCGGGCGTACCTGAGTCTAGGGCACCATGGATGAACTTTAAATAACGTACCCTAAATAAAAAACACTCGATGTGGCAGGTTCACGGACCTACGAACCCTTGCTTTATTTAAGAGCGGCCAATCACAGGCGCGGATTCAAAAGCGTGGTGGTGAAACACATTTTTTTACCGTTACGTGATATAAAACTGCCTCGGGTGCCCAAAAGCGTCGAAATTAGCATTTGTTCACTCTGTAACCATTTGCTCTTGAAAAAAGTATATCGATTGAAAATTATGGTCTCACGAAATTATCTAAAACAAAACATGGTAACCTTGATAATTGCCTTTTTTATCGAAGAAAAGAAAAAAAATATTCAAAAAAAAATGCGTTTATATTCTGTATCTATACTGAAGTGGCTATTTGAACCGTCATCAAAACCACACCACCCTTTAAAGAATAAAAATATACGTTTGAGGCTTGAACCCCCTTAAAGCTTGAAACACGTTACACACGTTTAACGTGTGACGATTGAATATTGATCCAGTTTATATATTTTGACCTATTTTAAATATTTTGACCTAGCTTGTTTATGTTTTTACCTAGTTTGTATAATTTGACACCTTTTTATCAGAAATCAGCAAATTTTTCCAAAAAGTCTTCTGACATAATTATGTCTGGTTCTGAAAATTGAATTTCATGAGCAAAATATGATCAAAAGCTTTAAAATTATACTATTGTACGGCTGTGATCAGTAAATCACGGCCACCCTTTTCAAAGCATGAAAGCTTCGATGTTGATTCGTTTATTTTTGACCTATCAAAAAGTGGCATTTGCAAAATTCTATGGTTTTTTATTCATATTTTTTTCAAATCTAGACGAGAAATTGATCGATTTGCTTCTTTCAAATTTTCCTAAATGCCAGATTTTCCAAAATATGATATAATTTATTTCCTGTTAATCAATTATTATTGACAATTGAATAGCAAATAAAATTCTTAGAATTTTGAGCAATATCAGCGAAATTTTAAGTTTTAGCGACTCCAGAACTATACTGAGAAACGGTATCTGAAGTTGGTTATCAAAAAAATGATTGATAATATTGTTAATAAATTTATATTAGATAGAAAATCGGAATTTTATTACTATACTCATCGTGGAAGCTGTTTCAAGTCATGCGTAGGTATAAGTTATTTAATACAAAAAACAAAGTTTTTCTCACCGCTCAAAACAGCTTCCCCGATAAGTAAAGTAAGCTTATCGTGCTGGCAATTTCCTAACAGTTCTTGACATTGAAAAACAATAATTTATATTTTTAATTTTATAATATTTAAAAAAATTATATTTTTCATTAAGAAATTACTCGCATTTCTAGGCATGTTTTTTCTGCACATAAGGGACCCTTATTAAGGGTTCCTTAGCATAAATGAGGAAGCTGATTGTTTCATTCAAAGTTTCGGTTTCGACTTTTAGATGAAAGCCAAGATCATAAAGGTGATTATGTGTATCACAAGTTTGTATTTATTATCCTTATCCCAACGGAACTCCATCTCAAAAACACTTACTATCTCTATAGCGCGTGTTCGAATCCCAATAATGTTGTCTTACTGATTGTCTTGAGTATGATTATAGGCAAGGATGCTTGATATTCGGCCCGCTAAATTTGATCGGTCGGTATCACTCAAGCAATCACTAAGACAATCACTTAGACAACATCAGTGGAATTCGAACACACGCTAGAGAGATGGTTAACGTATTTGAGATGGAGTTCGGTTGTGCAAAGGAAATGCGGCATATAATAATTATATGCCTGTATATGTAGTTTGCTTTTGAAAACATTTTTCATGCCGACGGTTACCCCTTTTACGAGCCAAATATCAGACAGCTTTGACTCTCCTCGAAAGTCTCTCCATTTCAACCTATTGTTAGGTCTTTTGAGATCCTAGTGCACCTAGTGTACCTAAGAGGGTTCTCATCTTGGGCAATGTTCTAAACTTCAAACGTTGCGTCTTTTTCAGATTCCTCCAACACCCATTTAAGTGACCTTTTCACCCTATTGTTTAGGACACTTTTGGCCAAGATCTCAACAGAAATATTTCATTTGTTCATTTTGGAAATTCCGACTCAAATAGAATACCCCCAATTAGCAGAGTTATGCTACGCAACCTTTTTAAACTCAAAATTTCATGAAAAAATCGCTTCTTGAAATTTATTCTCGAAAATAATGCAAACTTTAGTTATCGTGAATATCGATTATCTAATCTAAAAAACAAGGACGATAATTTTTTATGACCAAAAGACTATTGTCATCAATTATAATTGAAACATACTGGGTAGTTAAAATTATTTAAGGACAATTTTTTTTTGATAATGGCTTTCGGACAATTATTCACAAATCCAAAAATCTGTAGAAATGAACTTTCAGCAGTGAAATTTTTCGGACTTTCCACAATAATGACATTATTATAATGTTGATAACATAAAAAGTTTCAGAACGAAGAATTCATATCTTACGCATTTCAAATGATTTTCGAACCGTTAATTTTGGTTATAGGCCCATTTTTGGCGATCGGACTGTTTTTCACAAAAACAAAAAAATTGGAAATAAACTTTTTTGGACTTTCCACAAAAATGAAGAAATTTTGAAACTAAAAATTAAAAAATTCGTGTTTCAGATCATTTTCGGAATTTTATTTTTGACTATAAGATAATCTTCAGCATTCGGACAAGCTTTAAAACAGATAAAATTTTCGTTGTAGAAATTTTTTATAATTTTTTTAATCATAAAAAAGCCTCATCAGCACATAATATAAAAGATTAACTTTGACGCGTAAATGATTCCCGCACGTGCAATCCCTTATTTTGAAAACATCAAAACTTCTGTTATAAATTACGGTGGTTAACCGCGGTACAATGGTTAGACCCGCGGTTACTAATCTCTGCTAACAAAATATTTTAAACGGTTTAAACTTGTGTTAAAAATAGAAATATGTTCAAGTTCTAAATATTTATTTGTTCATATACTGTACTTATTCACAATAATCAAAATAACCACAACGGGAACTTGAACGAGAGTGATCTCAGATCACTCATCTGACTTGTTCATTTTAAAATGAAAGACCATAAACATTTCTTTGAAAATTAGTTTGGGTTTTTCTTTTTGTTCTTAAAAGTTTATCGATGACGACCTTGTCGAAACGAACACGCCAGTTCTGCTTCTGATCACTATGCTGACCAACACGACCCCAGTCAATCTGAGATAAACTTACATTTTTTAAAATACTGATGCGCCCTCCTGATTAGCTCCCTACCAATGCTTTAACTGCAGCAACTCGAGCTAAAGCTGGAGTGTACACAAGGTGAATGTCTATCCTTTTGAGCTATTGTTAGCATCGAAAATAAAAATCTTGGCAAAATTCAAAAGGAAATTTTTTATTGGAAAATCGGATTCAAACTGACAAAATACCGATTAATGATTTGAATTTGGTACGTAAAGCTGGGGAAGATTAGTTTTTCTTGTTTTCCTGAAAATTTGAGACAGTTTTGATTAAAAATTGGACCGGGGAAATTTTTCAGAGCAAATCTAGAATCTTCCGCTCACGCATTCTTTGTCAAAATGCCAAAAAAAATTTCGAACATTTTATTTTTCAAAAAACATATTTTCGACGGTGAAAGTTTTCCTTCAAATGAATTTTTTTTTATTCTTATTTTTTCTCAACCCAAATTTCCTTGTTGTATCGATCTTGCCGTTTTTATCGATAACTATTAAAAAAAATTTTTATCAAATTTCAAGTCAAAAATATTATTTTAAATAATTTTCTGGTCACCAGGAGGCCGAAATATGGTTACATTTGTGAAATTTCAAGAAAAATTATTTTTAAATTATCTTGATTTTCGTTTTATTTTTTGCATCGTTCCGACTTTTCATGAACAGGTCATAATAAGCTTTTACAAATCTCATTACAAAATTGAACACCGTTAAAAGCATTTTGGCATTCTTTCAACCGATTTTTTAGAATGTTACATTCTAAAGGACATTTAATTTGCAATATTCTCGATATCAAATTTGTTTTTAGTTAACTTACATAAATTTATTATAAATATTATACTTATAATAATCTACTACAGTGCCCGATTTGTGAAATTGGAAAACTTTACATATCGGGCACTGTACGTATGTAACGTCGCATATATTCTTGTACCGCCACTATCCACTATTTGGGCCTACGCAATGCTACTATTTAACGCAAACCGCCTACGTCTTGCGGGCGTGTAATTACCTCTCTTTTGCGGGAAAAACATTCAGGCGGGGGTACATATAATTTATATTTATCGACGAATAATCCTTTTAGTCTCGATAGTACCGATAATTATGAATTTAAGGTATAAATTTCATACCGTATGTAGTAAAAGGTAGGCCCGACAAAACTTTTTGTTCCTGCGGTAGCTGATTTTTTGATATATTCTAGTATATCATGGATAAAAATGATCTTTGCGAAATTTTTTACGAAATTTCACCAGAAAAGTGTTCAAAAACGCAAAACCGTTTTTTGAAATTGCCTATTTTTCGACTTGGCATTTTCGAAATAAATTCAAGAATAATTTCAAGCCAAATGATAGACAAAGTTTGTTCGAAAACCCCACAAACCCTTAAAATGCTCCGAAATTAAATTAAATCTGAGTCGGTCGAATTTTGTCAAATATAGAAATATAAACTTTGAAATTTCTTCATGATAATGTATCGTGAATAAATCATTTTCTGCTAAGCGGAACGATTTTATTGTACCTACGCAATTTTGGAGATAAACAAACTAAGAAAATCTGAAAAACACGTAGGTTGAGGGTAAAAAGCTGAGCACTAACCATTTATTCGATGTTATGTGACAAATAATTTTTTAACATTTAATTAAAATCGTGAAATGCGTCGTAATTGACTTGACTCCTCGACAGTTAAATAAAAACCTAAACACAATATTAATGTTCAAGAACAAATACAAATAATTTTGTAACCTGATGCTTCGACTCACATGTCGATTACGATGCCCGAGGTCATTAATATTATTTCATTTTTATTCTGATGAAAAACTATTTCGGAACACGAATCGCGATCACGTACCTCTTGATACTATTGAATTCATCCAAAATACACTCACTGACGAAGCACCTACGCACTCAATCGGGCCAGATAAAAAATACAGAGGAAGCAAGGTAGGTTATGATATACATTTTTCACATAGAAACTTTCTTTCGTACGTGATGATTACGTAATCTTCCCGCCTTTTTGTCCCGAAATAGTTCTTCATCAGAAAAAAAATATGAACTCTGGCATCGTAATCGATAAAAGTAATGAGTGCGTCGGTTGTAACTTGACTGTGGTAATTATGTCAAGGTAATTATGACGCATTTATGGTATGAAACAAATCTTTCGAAATGATAAAAAATATTTTTACTGACGTCATTTTGGATATACGTACTGTATAGTTCTAATTCCACAGTTTAAAAATTGCTATCATTTGATATTTATTGTTTTCTCACACTATGCAAATTTTAACCTTCTCTCCCATCCTTTTTCCGTATAATGATGGGAAATGACCTTCAATTTTGTTTCTATTTCAGTTCATGTATTTTCAATTCTTGAACTTGACATTTTTAGCTTGAGCAGATCGAATAAACCGATGCTACTTGTGCAGAATAACTGTATTCGTCAATCAGGCTTATAGTTTATTTGGAAACTTTTATTTCAAATCTGGATTCTGACATTATTTTGGGAAAAACTTTCGGCTGAATTGGGCACTTTCGGTCATATTGGAATTCTTGACGACAAGAGAGACATACAATATGTTAATCAATAATGCGTGGGTGTTCGAAATGACGTCATAATCACTCAGTATTTTTTATAAGTCGATTTTAATGGTTGTCACGGTAAAGATAACCTAAGTTAAATAGACCTTTTTCAAGAGCCAGTTCACCTCAACTGCATTGTGTGAAAACATCTGACAATTGCGTTTCGACAAGCTGCCAGCCTTCATTGCATGCATCAGTTGCGTATTTTTTTCTAGAGCAATTTATAAAAACATTCGTGGTTTTTATGAGAAAAATTTCATCACTACCGTTTTAATTATGAGATAAGAATCCAGTTTTTCTATTTACAAAATCTCAATTTCCTGCGACGTTTCGTTATTTAAAAAGGGCGTGCCGCTAATTTTAGAAAATTCTAATTGCAAAATTAAACAATCTAACTCGACGTTTTTCACCCAAATAAATATGAAACAAAAATTTTAATTTAATAAACTTTTAGATTTAATTTAAAAAAATTAAAGTCAAATATCCAGTTAAGGGGGTAGCAGCGATGTGGCAGATTGGTTCATTTTTTCTGAGCGATTTATGAAAGAAAAAAATGTGAATTTTTTGTTTTATTTCTATCTTTAATAAGAGTGTTCATTCTTGAAAACGTTTTTTTTAAATATCTCAACATAACTAAGTATATGTGAAAATATCAAATCCGACTTTTCATTGGAACTTCAGGCATTTTCGGGTGTAATGCGCTAAAAAGTGGGTAAATTATTCTGCACATTAAGAAATTTCCTTCATATGAAAGTTTTTTTTCCATGAACAATAATTTTTAGGAATAAAAATTGACCTTCAATTGTGTTTAAATACAGCTGACATAAGGCCTATCCGGAATTAAAATGTAGGTTAAGTAATGATAGTTAGTAAATATTGAAAATATGAGTGAGCAAATTAAAATGAAACGGGCCAATGGGGGGATAGAAAAAATGTCCCGATTTTCAAAGGAAAAGACGCCTTTTACACCCGAAATTTGATTGAGATTTTTATGCGAAAATAAAATTTCAATAAATTGCGTGCCAAATGGCACAAACCGGTGACATGTCACAAGCAAGTGTTGTAAATTGCATCAGTAGTTGAGAAACGATATTCGCTTGACCCTTCAATCGGTTGAAATACGGAAACCAAATAGATACTTGAAAATTTCACAAGTGATTCGGCCTGATTATTAAAAGAGAAATCAAAAAACCACTACTAAAAATTGAACTTGATTTGCGAAAAATTTCCATAATATTTCCGAAAAAGTCGAAAAAAATGACAAATAAACATTTCGTGATTTTTCAAACAGCAGTCAGAAAATATGTAGACATGCATGAAAAAAGTAAAATTGGCTTTTTTTTTCGTTTTTATTCACAAATTCCAAAAAAAAACAGAAAAAATTTTGGACGAACAATGCGTAAAATTGTTTTAATGCTTTGAATTTTTTTGATAATTTTACGAATTCAAAAATAAAAATTCGAACTCGAATCTCTCCTTAAATAGATAAATAATGATTTTTATGAGCTGACACACATTTATTATGATTCAGCTAACGATAATAAGGACAAAAAAAAATAAACCAACTAATTGTTTTTGTAAAGTTAATTGACGCCAGTCTGCCACATTGCTGCTACCCTCTTATTTGGGGGTCGGTCCCTGCTTTTAATGAACATTTCTTGATTAATTAAAATTTTAAGTACCGTTATTAAAGACAAATTTACTCATTTATTATTTACCGCAAATTTGGAATTAACTTATTATTTTTAAAAGAAAATATTGATTTATATCAATAAAAGAGGCTGAAAAAAGCTTTCGTGGCCATTATAGAGAAAATAGGATTTTTATATAAGAAAAACTCAACTTGATGGTGTGCATACGTTTTTGGTTGATAAAATCTAAAAATTGAATACCAAACTCATTTGTCATTGGTCGAAAAATCAGAGGTCTTCAATAAATTCCAGGATGTGAAATTCTCGTTCAAATCTTACAATATATTAAACCGTTGAGTGAGCAATTAGAAAGCCATATTTTTAGACTCGCATTTGTTCATTTAAATTTGAATAAAGCTGTTAATTTATGAATAATTCGTAGATAGCCATCGTATTAACCAGATATTTAGGAGGTACTTTTATATTTAAAGCTTTCTTATGACGCTGTCGTGTCCCCTCAAAATTATAAAGAAATATTAATGAACACCTTGAGAAAAAACCGTGTCAAACAGAAATTATAGAATACGGTATTACGTGGAAAAATTTCTGTAAAAAAATTATACAACGAAAAAAAATTTGCTTGCACATTAGTCATCAGGGAAATCATCTTTTCGGGGGAGTTTTCGATTTAACGTGACTATCCATTTGGCTTGAAAAAGTCGCTGATCAGCTGATAAGCCCACTTTTTCGAACAAAAATAACGTTCTTCGAGACTAGTAAAGTAGAAATATATATTATTATAAAAACTTGCTTTTAACATTAACGGTTCAGTAAAACTCATCATCAAATTTGCCACAAACGTAAGCTTTGGTCAAAAAAAACATCAAAAATAACAAATTCACTCGTAATGTATGAGTGAGTCAAAAATAGAAGTCAAAAGAGACACATCATCTTATTTCGGGCTCAGAGGTTAAAAAATAATTTCTTACATCTTGAAAATTAGCATACAGTTTCTGAAAATGCCAATTTTTGACAAATTACTTGTTTGAACGGCTTTCAAAACATAAAGCAATCGTTGCACAAAGTGTATCAATTAGATCAAGCGTTAGAAAATTGAAAAAAGCAAGGAATTTTTAACATTATACAGGAGAGCCTAATATCGCCGAATTTGTCAAAATCGCCGAAAAAACCTACGCAATTTCACGATTTTTAGCTAAAATATTTCTTGTGCCAATATCGCCGAATTTGCCGGGATCGCCGAATTTTGATGTTATTTATATCTTAAATTACTTTCTGAGCGTCATGAATGACGTCATTTTCAGGATTGATTTTCCGAAATCTAGTCCTTTTCAACTTTATTTGATTGCCTTTGGTGGAGTATTTAATTCTACGCATTTTGGTGATTTACTTCATACAAATCTATTGTGAAACTCCTTAAAAATTCAAACATTGTTCGACATATGACGTCATTTTAAACGCCTTTTTATTTTTTTAACAAAAATTTTATTTTTGTCCAATATCGCCGAATGTGCCGATATCGCCGAATTTGCCAATATCGACGAAATTTGTTGGCAAAAAAACTTCGGTGATATTGGCTCCCCTGTTTATATATGGTTGCGCGGGAGAAATAAAATATAGAGTAAACATCTAAAAATTAATCAGTTGCCTTACAGTAAAAATGCATAAAAATACGAATTGTATTAATTTAAATTGGAGTTACAGATATTTAATATTACTATATTTAATATAAATTATTGCCAATGTTTATTCTCGAGAACTTTTTCAAAACGTACAGTTAACATACTACAGGGGGACAATATCGACGAACGTTTTTTGCCAAAGCATTTCGGCGATATGGGCAAATTCGGCGATATTGGCACATTTGGCGATATGGGAACAGAAATAAAATTTTAAGTTAAAAAAAAATGAAAAAACGCGTAAGCGTTCGAACTGACGCCATATGTCGAACAAATTTTGAATTTTATAATGAGTTTCAAAATAGATTCGTAGGAAGTAAATCACCAAAACTAAATACTCCACCAAAACGATCAAATAAAAGTTGAAAAAACTAGATTTCGGTAAGTTTATCTTGGAAATGACGTCATTTATGACGCTGAAAAAATAATTTGAGATATAAATCTCAAGAAAATTCGGCGATTTTGGCAAATTCGGCGATATTGGCAAATTCGGCGATATTGACACTTAAAGTATTTAAGCTAAAAATCGTGAAATTGCGTAAGTTTTTCCAGCGATTTTGACAAATTCGGCGTTAATGCCCCCTGTACTATACTGATAATGTACATGGCTGAAACTAGATCTGAAATTTGAAAATTTCAGCCAATGGAGTTAGACTTACTAATTGTAAAGATAGGGCCCCGCCCACGCAAGCTGTGAGCATTCCGACAGGCCCATTATCAGTATTGTATAAATCAAATAGTTTGAAACGCCTAGAGCTCATATGTGCTTTGATTGGTTCAGATAGGTGAAATTCAGAGCTTTGAAGCCTAATCATAATTGAACCAATTTGGCCTTAACGCAAGTCGCCTATTTCAGGCGTTTCAAACTATTTGATAAAAAAATAGAATTTTAAAGATTAATCAAGTTGAAAAATTGTGTCGGTTGATTTTTTGAAAAAAAAAACGATAAAAATTGCAAAAATATTTTAGCCAAAAGTGATACAAAGTTACTTTTTTCTATTTTGAACATAAAAACCATCACAACCCTCGCAAAATTGTCCCGGTTTCTGATAATAATTTTTTTTATAATATTGATCGTTCTTAACCCTTGTGAGCACAGAGCCACAATTGTGGCTCTAGCATACCTAAAATCATTCAAAAATGGCAAAAAACGGGATCGTAGAATCTCTTCTTTCAACCACATTATAAAGAATTTTGATTTGGTTCCGAAAATATTACCTCTCAATGTCCTTATGCAGAAAAAATTGAACTTCCAACTGCCGTAAGCTTTCTGTAAACAACAGTCAAAGTAGAGCCACAATTGTGGCTCTGGTGCCTTAGCAGAACTTTTTTTTATATGCTCACAAGGGTTAAGTTCTACTTTATAAGTTCATATTTGAAGTTTAAAGGTCTTACTATAAAAGCTGAAAATTCTACCATTCGCAACCCTAATTATATAACTTTTGACTGCGGTTTTAGAACTTTAACTCATGATTGTTTTGATTTCAAATTCATATGTTCAAAACTGGTTTTAGCCTTTGTTTTATTTATGAATAAATTATCTTTGAAGTTTCAAGTTGGAACTAAAAATTCAATTAATATTATAAATATGCCTATTTAAAATAAGAGTCTTGTGCCTGTATGACAAATAAACGAATTTTCACTATTAATTTTTGTAAAAAAAATAACTCTTCATTAGTAAGTCATAAATCATAACAGACTTTGCAAAGCAGACAAGAGTCTCATTCAAAAGTTGCGTCTTTTTAGGGAATTAAACATTTTAAATAAAAATCATTGAAAAACATGAACCCTTAAGGGTCGTTGGCTGATGCTAAACCCACACCCGCATTTCGGCAAGTCTATCATCCAGTAGTTGTTGGCAATGGTTAACACTCGCAAATTTCAAAAACAGGCTTGTAAAAGAGAACGTTTTTGCGTGGGTTTTTCCCCTTTTTCCCCTATCTTTTGCTCAAAACTATGCAAGGGAAACAAAAACGATTTATATTTACAAGCCTGCTCGCAATGAGCAAAAATTATGACAATGGGCAACACCTTTGAGTTTATTTGGTTTGGTCAGAGGTCTGAGCGATCACTCTGGAGAATTCGGCGAGTAAATGTCCAATTTTTGACTCTTCTTTTAGTAGATTGTATTATTTTAGGAATTATGAGCCATCTTGAGAAAAACAGGGCAAAAGCTGACCAATGAGCGTGCGCGATATTTCTTATTATGAAATAAAATCTGTATCAGAAATTAAATTAAAAAATGAAAAAACGCGCCAAAGAATTAAGATTTGATTTCAAATGGTCGATTATGGTGCGGAAAATCAAAGAATATGAAATTCAGTACAAAAAGCATAATTTATCTTATCAAAAGAATTAAAAAAATTTTGAAAAAATTATGAGTTCGAATTAAGCTTTTCGAATTCGTCAAATTATGAGAAATTTTTGAATAAAATCCGAAAAATTATAAAAATTTTCTAATTTCTTGTTCAAAATTTAAGAACTAATTTTCTGAATTCACCGGCTTCAATGATTACGAATGCAATCTTTAATGTTTCTCAAAGTTGTCCTCGTTTTGTTTCATCGCTCTTGTTCATACTCTGAATTATAACTTTTGCAACTAAAATACGGTTTAGTAGATATTCATCGAAGCCCTTTTTTATCAAAAATAGATTTATTTCATTTTAACTGGCCAAATTGTACAGCCACCAATCCACCGAATTCCATTTATTTCATTCATCTCATGAAAAAAAATATTTTTCACAATGTGCTAAAATTTCTTTTTTTTTGAAAATTTTTAAGTCTTAATTCTGACATAGAAATCGTATAAAAACAAATAAACTAAATTGAATTCGGTGGATCGGATCGTTTTATGCGGTAACTAATTAATAAAAATAAAAAAACATTTTACTCCAATTTATAAAGTAAAAATTATAGATTTGAAAAAATCAGATTTAACGAAATAAGCCCAAAGGTAACATCTTTTATTTGAAAAAACTTCTTTATAAAAACCGCAGTATAGACCAGTCCAGTTTTGTAGGTTATACGGTAATAAGTTATCGGAAAATTAGAGCCAAATTCTTAGAACGTTAAGCGAAATCCATACAACGATAAATATTAAATTTGTGTAAATACCCCGACGGTTTTGTTGTAAAAATATATTAATCAAATAAACCTGAATAATTGATTCAACGATATATAAGATTGAATTTTCTCAGAAACATAAAAACACTTAACATAAGTATTTATAAGCTGAGTTTAATATAATGAATTATTTCATTTTTTGGATTTTATTTTTTTCTGATGTCAGCTCATGGAGTGGAAAAAGAAATGCAGTCGAAAATGAAAAAATTTATGTTATAAAATTTTCTAAAATTATACAAATTATCCCACGATACAAATTAAAAACTCATCGCAAAAATGCAAGCTTTATTATAAATGATAAAGTTCTTAATGTTTTTATATGAAGTTATATCGATAATGATGCCTATGTGTCGTATTTTATCACAACGTCACAAACATAGAAAGTGAACAATGAAATCACAGAATTTTTTTTCTTGTGACGTAGTAATTAAATACGACACATAGGCATCATTTTTGATATAGTTATGCGCTGTCATAACTCATGTTTTTTGCGATGAAATTTCATTTTTATGACATTTATAATTTTTGTATATAAAATATTCAGTGGATGACAGCAATAAACAACAGTTAGGGCAAACGGCAACACGGTTGACATTTTTGATTTGTAGAAAGATATGAGGGCAATAGGCAGCAATTTTTCCCAAAACCGCGTTGGTTGCGTATACAGATGTGGGTCCTCAAAAATTCGGGGATGAGAAAACGACGCGTCATTAGAAAACGAGTCATTCGATTTTGTTGTTATAAAGCTCAAACTGAGCACAATTATCTAGTCAATATAAACATTTAAAATTGTTTTTAATAGGACCAAAATTTTTCTCTAAGATTACTGAAATTGTTTAATTATTTTTTTTAAATAGAAACAAAGGTCTGAGAAAAAATAGAAACAATGCTCTGATTCGGACCTATTCTTATTTTTTATTATTGACTAGATATTTGTGCACAGTTTGAGCTATCTAAGAACTAAATCCGCTTAGTAGTTTTTGGAAACCGCGTTGTTTTCTCACCCAAATCTTTGCCAGACGGCAATAAAGGGCAATAATAATATTTTCCTCACCAACGGCATAGAAATTATAAAAAAATTAAAAAAAATGCTCCTAACCTTCTTTAAAAATAGACAACATTAAATTGAGATTATATTTTTAAATTATGTGAAAATACAATATTTGAAAATTTCAAAATAAAGAAAACGAAACGTTCCAGACGAACTTTCACCAAAAATCGATTTCTTTCATGGTGTTGATCTATCAAAATTATTCATGCCATTGGAAAATTTACCAGACGAAAAAAATAACGATGGATTTTTTAATATATTCGATATGATGGATCAATATTATTAAGTATTTTTTGATGTGCATGAGTTTATTAATAATTCAATTGGACTGTCTCATCTTCACCATGGTATTTTAATAATAATTTTCTAGACACCTTTTTATAGACATATTTTCTTTCTTTTATTATTGAAAACTCAACTGTCTCGTAGCCTACGAGTCGTAGGTCACGTGAGGTTCTTGGGTATTTGATAAGAACGCTCGACAGACAAATCTGCCACGGCTTGAGTTTTCTTTGGAATGAACCAATAAAATTTGAGCAATTTCAATTACAAATAAAAGATACTACCAGGGATCGGATTTTTTGAAAATTTAAGCTGGTCGGGTCGATTTTTTCGAAATTTCGGGGTCGAGCGTCGGTTTTGTCAATATTATCGAAATTATACTAAAAGTAATTAAAATTTATTAATTGTATGAATTACTTTAAATGTATACAAAAAATGGCGAAAATTATAGATAGGTTAATACGAACCCTTAAAATTAAATTGACAAAAATCTAAAATCTTTCTTAGTTATCAGAATACAATTTCCATGGAAAACAGAAATTTCGAAAATGCGGGATAGAAATGATCTATCAGAACATGCAACGATTCGTAGCTTACGAATCACCCAAATCACCTGAGAAATTTTCACGAAAAACTGCAAAATAAAACAACGAAATTTTATCTGATCTGAAGTTTTTTTTAGATTTTAAACAATTGATTAAAATTAAATATGGAAAATTATTTTTAAAGCTCAAAAAATTATCGATGATAAGTGAAACACATTCATAAATATTTAAATTAAGACCATGTTAAGACCAGAACAAGTTTTTATTAATAAGTTATACAGAAAGGTGTAAAAATTAATGAAAAAATTCAACAAAAAACGTTATTGTTCAGCAGTTCAAAATAGAATTCTGTGTTATACATTACATTTTCAAATTAAACTTTTTATTAATAAATGACCAAAAATATAAATTTATGGTCATTTTCATTCGCATCAGACCGTATTATTCATACGGGTACAGAATTGCTAGAACAATTCGGCGATACTAAAGTGCACAAGGTTACATTTTTCAGTAATTTTTCAAATAAATAAAATTTTATTCGACTACAACCAAAAGTCCGCAATTTTGTTATGCAAAACGGAGACCGAACATATCATAAAAAAAAAAATTTGACCATCGGATATCAAAACGGAGCCCAAAAACGCATTTTTAATTTGAAGAATTTTCTTGCTGAAAACAACTAAGTAATCCAATAAAAACAAACTTTCTCAAATGACCTTCTAAATTGAAAATGCTCTCACATGAGAGACTCCGTCCATGCTCAGCTGGATAAGATCATAGATGGATCTTCCTGTGTAAGAAATTTTTCAAATTACACTTTTATGTGTCCAAAACACCGTTAAAAAAACCTTAAAAATTAATTTCAAAAATCTAACATGTTATCAATTTGGGACTTCTTTTTGATGATTCAACTGTATTTCAAAACCGTACGTTCGTATAAGGAGTACACCGGACGACAATCTGATTTTTAACCAGGATAATATCCTTTTATTGCCCTCTTCCAAAGATTTGGTCCCTCAAAAACACGGGGGGGTGAGAAAACAACGCGGGTTTCAAAAAAAGACTTAGCCGATTAGGTTCTTAGATAGTTCAAACTGTGCACAAATATCTAGTGAACAATACAAAATAAAAATTGGTCCGAATCAGACCGTTGTTTCTAGAGCGTTGTTTCTAATTCTCAGAGCTTTGTTTTTATTTTTCAACAAAAAATAATAATTAAACAATTTCAGTAATTTTGAAACATTGGTCCTATTATAAACAATTTTTATAAAAGATAATTGTGCTCAGTTTGAGCTCTCTAAAATCTTAATCGGATGACTCGTTTTCAAATGACGCGTCGTTTTCTCACCCCCGTGTTTTTGAGGGACCAAATCTTTGGGAGAGGGCAATAAAGCGATATCCGATATTCAAGTTTTTTACAGATTGGATAATATTCCTGGAATAATGTCTTTCACGGGTCCAATCTTTAACGTTTTTCGATGTCTTACACCTTTATTTGAAAATATTAGCGATACGACACCAGATGACACGTTTATTATACTTCGAGTCCCTTTTTATCTTATTTCTCTTACAAGAAGTGGCGTAAAAAGACTTTCTATATAGATCTGAAGATAATTTTTACATGAAATTTTTATTCTTCAGCTTGATTTCTAGGAATGGCAAATCAAGGTCCAAAAATTGATATCAAAAACGTTTTTAAACCATCTCCAAGTAAATAAGACTTTTCAAAATTCTCAAATTGGTGTTGATAATAGAAAACACGGTATTTCAAATAAAACCAACAAAAAATTCTTTACCAAAAAAAACACAATTCCATATCTCCTATTCACACTTTTGTGATCACCCTGCCCTACTATTTTTAAACACACTGCGTTTCCTAATCAGGGCCGGGATATTTACAAAAGTGTGAATAGGGGATATAATCACTAAAATAGTCGACCGCCAAAAATTATAATAAACTGACATAACGACAAATTTTTGTATTATACGATATTTGGTAAAGTTTTTGACAGTTTATCATAATTTTGGACGGTTAACTATATATGCAAGACTAATTTGGAATTGGACATTTTTTGTTTAAAAATTTGTTAATTGTTTAGTCAAGACGTATCAGTTAACCTATGTACTCAGTGAGTGCAAATTGGCACTGAGTGGTCATTCAGAGCGGTTTTTCTCATCAGGGTTGTAAAATGGATGGCTTTTGCATGGGTTTTCTATCCCTTTTTTGCGTAGGTTTAAGCAAAAGATAGACAAAAAATGGGGATGGGGATAGAAAATCCGGTCGTGGATGATCCCTTTTACAACCCTGCTTCTCATAGTATAATAAACACGAGTCATGACATTTATTATGTTTAAGTTTTCCACAATTTTAAATCTTTTGAAAAAAAAATATTTTTCTCATTTTTTGATTGGCTGGTTGGTATTTAAATTATGGTTATTCGGTGAAGGTGCTGAGAGACAGATCTGGTGATTAGGTATTGATGAAAAACTTTTCACTGGGTATATCTCCTTATTTAAAAATGATCCTTAATGTGTTAAAAAGATATAACGTCAAATCAATGTTCATAATTAAGGCAATTTATGTAACTTTTGAATTTTCGTTCTGCTCTTTAGAGAATTTCGATTTCAAATTCAACTTTTTGAATTCGTCAAATTTTGTTCAAAAAGTTATGAAATTTTTCCTTATTTTTTTTTCCAATTTTGTTTTAATTATTTGTTTCAAATCAACTACTGTAGTAAATCTGTTGGGTATGGTAACTTTAACTTTTCGCGTAGATGACTACATATTTTTTTATGCTCTTTCAAAAATATGACAGTTTTTTGGATTTTTGGTCAAAAAAAAGTTGGAAATATTTTGTGAATTTTCCTCATATCTTGCTCAGAATTTAAGACTCAAATTTATTTATTTAACTGTTTTTATTTAATAACAATGTTTTGTTTTTTCCACGATGCACTTAAAGGGGTTCCACGATGAACTTTAAGGGGTTCTTAAGAATTTCTGCCCATTTAATCAGTGATAAATAGGGTAATCTTTTGCTACAGATAAGTTTAAATTGGAATTAATTTTATAAAGATAATTAATGTCTTGTTTAATAGATAGTTAGTGGTTAAAGTCCATATCGGGATCCTAATTTTTCACCGGTATCAGCAAAATAAGTCTTCCAGTTTTTTATCAATATTTATTTGGAAGTTCCAAATTGGAACAGAAAATTACTTTTTCTATTAATAAAAATTAATTTTTTTAACTATTTGCTTAGACACCCCTCATGATAAGATAGTA
>SCLH01000117.1:256370-305709 GCA_004367855.1 Oikopleura vanhoeffeni
GTACACTCGATAAGTGCCATTTGGCACTAAATATTTAAAAAATTTATGCTGGTCAAAAATTCCGAATAAAATTGTGGGTGTTATAGGCGCCATTTCTTTAGATAGTAAGAGTATTTTTTAATATCAAAACGCAATTGAAGGTCAATTTTTATCTCAAAAAAAGTTGTTTTTCTCTACTTTTTGCCATTTTTCATGGGAAAAAAACTTTCATATCAAGGAAATTTTTTAATAAGCAACATAAAAACAAGACTTTTTAGCGCATAAAACTTGACAATGTCTGAAGTTTATTAATATTGTCTTAAAAAAAATCTCTAGTCGAGTTCATTTGGAAATGGATGTACCGTGAAAAGTGGTTTTTATATTTTCACAAATAATTAGTTATGTTAAGAAATTAAAAATATAAGCGTTTGCAAGAATGGACACTTGTATTGAAGATTAAAAATAAAAAAATAAATTTTCACATTTTTTTTCTTTCATTTATTGCTCTGAAAAAATGTACCAATCTGCCGGATCGATGCCACCCCCTTAAATCATATCAGTATCCAACGATATCTGTTGATCAAATGATTTTTTGGGAAAATGAGTATTTTTCTTTTGACTACCATGATAATCCTGGCACCAAACAGTTTTTCCACCAATGTTCTCGAAAAACCTTAGGTTTGGAATTAAATTCTATTTGTTACAAAGACAAGTCTGCCTTAATTAATGTTAAACCACAAAAAGTCCTTATGACCATATATAAAGACTTTTTATGGTTTTACATAATATTAGCCAGACTTGTTTTGGTTAAAAATAGCATGTTATAATAACATTGTTATTCCAAACTTTAGTTTTTTTTTTGGGAAACTTCGTGAAAAAGCTGTTTATGTCCTTACAAAGTGAATCGTTTAATGTGGTGAAGGCTTTTTGTGGTAGAGTTTATGATGTGTCTGTTGTTTATGCCCCCTTATTCCTAGCTGACGTTTTCCTTATTAATATCCTGTAATGTTAATCTATCTTTTGTAAATTCAAATCCTATTTTCACACCAATTTTTAGCACCAAACAACGCCCAGCAATACATATTTTAAACAGGTAAACTACTGTAGAGTTTCAAACGTCAACAAATTAGAAAAACAAATTATTATGCATTGGAGTTTTTTGAGGAAAGTTATGTCAAAATATGTTAAAAAATATCAATTGAACTGTCTTGCTCAAGTTTTAAACATTATACAATACAAATGAGGACTGTGTTGAATTCTCGACAGTTTTGGGCGCGGGCGCAGTTATTGTGTTTGGTATACTCGGCCAATGAGTGACGCGCACTACTCCGCTAACCATTCACGCTTATTGTCTATTCTAAAAATATTATTGGCCAAGTTTTGAATAATATTTTTATTATTTTTGTTTGAAACTTATTGTGTAAAAACCGCCAATAAAACCATCTACCAGTAGCTATCATATGGTGGTTGAACAAAATGAAGTTATGAAAAATAAAGTCACTAAAAATTAGCATTAGCCGAATTGTTTTGTAGTGATTTGTTTTAAATTCAGCTTCAAATTAACATTAATAAAATCTACACATCTAATCTGCATTTTTTAGAGTTTTTTTTTCTCATTTTGGAGTTAAATTTTGATGTATTAACACGAGGTGTACCCAAATTGGTGAAAATCCGAAATCTTATTTTGACCGTCGTGCTCAGTGTTCCCAAATTGGCCTAAATAAGGATATTGGATAAATACTAATTTGGGTACGGAAAGCACGAACGTGCATAGTGTACCTAAATGGATATACTAGATACCGACTCATTCGAACTTAAACGGGGGGGTATCTAGTTATCCGATTATGGCCGATTTCCCATCCCTCTCACGTTTTTTAAAAACGGGATAAAAAGGTATAGGGATAAATAGGAATAGAAACGGGATAGGGAAAGAAAAAGGTATAAAAGGAGGATGGTATTTCCATCCCTATCTCTCTATGGTTCTGAATTTTCCATTCCTATCCCTCACCCTCCTCTAGCCCCTTGGTTTATCCCTATCCCTGTTGGAAGCCTGGTGTTAAAATATGCTTTCTTCACTTTTTAAGCTAAATCTGTTTTTATTTTTGGCTTTAAATTGTGATGTGTCAAAAGGTTGGAGCTACAAGTGTCGTGGATAATTTTTCGTATATTTTGTTGGTTTCTTTGAATTGTTCGTTTTTAGGTTGTTACGTGAAGAGGGGAGAATAATCCATCTCAAGAGTCACTTCTTATAGAAAGATTTAAATCTTAGTCTCAAATGTCACCCGGGTTAAGATTGGCAGAAAAATGTGAACATACTTAATCCAAGATGATGTACAAAGTCTACATCATCGCGGATTATCCGCAAAATTGTCAGAAATTGAGATATTCTGAATATAATGGTCATCAAAATTTTTTGTAAGCTGTTTTTTTTAACACTTATAGACATGGTGGAGTCCACGTCAAACTAAAACTTCAGCGATTATTCATGACACTATTTATGAAAGTTGCCGAACTTAGATTTTCATTAAAAATACTACACAGTGCTCGATATCCTTTTCTCAACGGAACTCCACCTCAAAAACGTTTACTATCTCTATAGCGCGTGTTCGAATCCCACTGATGTTGTATAAGTGATTCTCTTAGTGATTGCTTGAGTGATTACACACCGATCAAATTTAGCGGTCCCAATATCAAGCCTTCTTGCCTATAATCATACTCAAGACAATCAGTGAAACAACCTTAGTGGGATTCGAACACAAATACTCCTTTCACACTATCCGGAATATCCCAGCCCTGTATAGTAAACGTATTCTGTTTTTAAGTAGTAGGACCGGGATATTCTGAATAGTGTGAAAGGGGTATATGGATCACCCGCCCTCAGAGTACAAATCCTAAATATTTGAANTTCAAATATTTAGGATTTGTACTCTGAGGACGGGTTATCCATCTACAGTATATCCACAATAATTATAACAATGAAATAAATATTAAATTATTTATTCAATAAAAAATGAATTCGCATAAAACACATAAGTGCGTCGGTTCAAGTATGGGCATTTAGCTAAAATAGATTCAAAATATATATAAAAAGCTGACTGCCAGTCAGAATACAGCAGAATACATTATTCAACTCGTGTTAAACCCATATCTTTTACTCTTAAAATTCAAATTTTACTACGAAATCGACAATATATAATCCTTAGCAAAATTATTAGTACCATGTTTTTTTTAATGGGTTTGCCTACCAGTTTAGTAGCGAAGACTGTAATAAACAATTTGAATCTAAAGAAATTCATTCTGCTGAAAAGTTAATTTGAAATTAACGTGGTTAAAACCTGGTTGCACCCGAACTAAGCATTTTTTGAACTAAAGTCGGCCAATTGGCATTTTATGGGTCTATTTGTAAACATGATCAAGGGTGCTTGTAGTGAAGAATTGTGGTTTAAATTCAACCGAAAGCTTTTCGAAAATATTGGACAACAACTTATTTTTAGATAGTTTGAAAAGTTCTGTTACCAAACTTTGGTAAACTCAAATAAGCTCAAAAACTGACACAACAATTTAATACATTTTTAAGGGTTGGCAGTGGAAGGCCAAAATAGTAAAATGCCAAAAAATCCATATCTTACTCGTATATCTTTATCGAAGTATAATTTTCTTTTTAAAAAATATGATATTCATGTAAATTTGAGCCAAAGACAGAACAAAAAAGTAATTTTGACTTTTTTTTTGATGAAAATTTGTCGAGAAAATCTTCAAAACGAAAATTTTCTTCAAAAAAGGCCAATTTCGAAATAACTTTTTCCGAACTCTGTTTTTCATTTAAAAAAATATTGTAAGAAACGCAAAGTTTGATTGCGAACAAGAATATCAGAATTTTTCTAGAACAAACTTCTTCTTTATTTTTGAAAAATTGGAATTTCCGATTTTCGGCCGTCTTCTATTTTGACCTTTTACTGCCAACTCATTTTTTAAGATTACAAAATATTAAAAAATTACAAAACCTCTTTTAATTCGGCTCCATGTAAGTTTAACATATATTTTTCTCCCAGTTACGTATCAAGCTCAAAAAACAATTCTCATACTTTTTAACAATTAAAGTTTTACATGAGGATTCTAACCTGACCACGGTGTCCCAAAAAATCCAAAATGACCAATTTGTTAGAACATGATGATTTATGAACCAAATAACAGTATGAAACAATGTTCTTAACCCTCACCTGCACGAGCGTGTTTCAGAACACAGAGACGAAAAATTTTTTGGAGAAGTGTCATTTTGGCCGGCGGAATATCGGAACAGACCCCCGATAGTTCCCCTTATTTTTAAATTCAAGAATTTAGGTGAGTTCTAGAAATTTCTCATCAGACCGGAAATGCATTATTTGGANTTTAAACTTACTTAAAACAGTACTGGAACAAGATAATAATCTACAAGGTAACAAATGTTATTGTGACAACGGCCCATATTCTGGAAAATCAAGTAAATGGAGTTTTGTATGCACAAAATCGAATTGAGTGCTCTGAATGGGCGTTTTATAAAGTCAGTTTCTGACCACTAAATCGCCAAAAACCTTATTTTTTGTGCCCGGAAAAAGAATTTCTATCAACTACTGTAGTTCTCTCGGTAGTTTTACCGGTGCGCTCCCTAACTATGTGTGTGTTCTGAAACACTCTCGTGCAGGTGGGGGTAGAACATCTCGTGCAGGTGGGGGTTAAATGACCTTTTTAGCTGTGGTGTTTAAAAAAGCACAAAAATAAAATCAAAAAAACTGAAACCCTTTAAATTAGCGTCAAAAGTTGTCATATTTAATTTTCAGGTTTTTAAGATTATACAAGAATGATCTGAAATAACCTTTCAAGTTGGAATAATCTTTGAAAAGTTAAAATTTTTGATTAAAAATTATCAGAAAGTCTCGAAATTAGTGTCAGATGACCACGACGTAACACAAATGGTTAAATATTGTTACACAAATCTCACATCTTGAAAAGCGTTGAAAATCACTGTTATTGACTCATTGCCAAAAAGTACGCTCACATGTTATTTCTGCTTTATAACCCTTTATTGCCCTCTCCCAAAGATTTGGTCCCTCAAGAACACGGGGGGTGAGAAAACAACGCGGTTTTAAAAAACGACCTAGCCGATTAGGTTCTTAGATAGCTCAAAACTGTGCACAAATATCTAGTGAATAATACAAAATAAAAATTGATTGAATCAGACCGTTGTTTTTATTTCTTCTCAGACCTTTATTTCTATTTTTAACAAAAACTAATAATTAAACAATTTCAGTAATCTTAAAAAAATAAAACGTTGTCCTATTAAAACCAATTATTGATGTTTATATTAATTAGATAATTGTGCTCAGTTTGAGCGATTTAAAAGCTTAACCGGATGCCGTGTTTTCAATGACGCGTCGTTTTCTCACTCCCGTGTTTTGAGGGACCAAATCTTGGAGAGGGGCAATAAAAGGGATAACAAACTTATTTGCTGTAGAACAAAAAATAATAATTTTTGGGATTTTAAATAAGTACTTTTATTAAAAACTTATGAGTTTGCAGCGACCAATGTGTTCCGTTTTTTTTTATTTATCCCAAATATGGTAGTCTAAATTCTTCAAAATATAAAAAATTAATTGGCTAAAGAAAAATCGCTAAATAACATGCTTAAAGTAATATTGAATGAAAATCTGAAAATTGAATAAGACTTATTTTATAAATGATTTGTGACCTAGCGTGTCCGAGGTCAGATCAACTGAGATTGCTTTTTTTGTCGTAATGACTAAAATTTACCATCAAACGACAGATAATTTGATAACAAAGAGAAAATTTCATTTGAGCATGCAAAACTTTTGGCCACTTGGTGGCGAAATTCCAATTTTAAATGTTATTTGCGCTCTAGCGCCAAATTCTGTGTTTGCTGCAAGGTTTTTATATGTTGAAAATATTGTGATCTCGAACATTGAACTCAAATATTTGAAATAAAAATTATTTCAAAATTGCTTTTTTTTGAAACTCTCAAAAAAAATTAAATGTGCAAGACTTGCAAGTACCATAAAATGTTGAAAAACACTACATCGAGCTGCATGGCATCAATTTTCAATAGTTGTTGCTGAAAATTCTGGATATAAAAAATTTATTCTCTCTTTAAGAAAAGTTTAAAAACTCAGACTTAGTTTTTAAGGTGTGGTCAACTTTTTTTTAGCTCGAGAAACGAAAAGTATTTCAAGTGATTTTTTTATGTTCACTCAAACACTTTTAAAAATATCCCTCGAAATTCTAACACAATGGGCTATTCTCGATGGTTTTTCCAGAAAAATAAAATGAACATTTTTAAATAAATTGTGAAATGAAAAAAGTCCGGAATCAGGCTGTCCAGGAGTCACTAACGTTTATCCACAAATCCCTTAAACTTGACATTAATTGCTATTTAGTTGAAGATGGGAATTAGTGAATGAAGCAGAAATGTGAAAATGACCGCAAACACGACATGTCTTTATTTAATTGAGTGTTAAAAATGAAGAAAAAAGCTACCTGTTAAGATGTCGTTTTATCTGATCATTAAATTTTGTCTATTTTCAAACACTCTATTACTAAAGTTATAATTAAAAGTTTAATTAAAGTTCATTCAAAAATATATAATTCAAAGTATTTTTAAAGTTTTTTCAAAAATATTGTCAATTCGGTGCTTAGACACAGATATGCACTTTTTTTTTCTTCTGGATGGTTAACTTTTAGCTTCTTCGAAATTTTCAAGTGAAAGTTTTTCCAAATGAAAGTTGAGATTTGGTTTCGTTTAATCTGACTTTTCAAATCTATAATTTCAACTTAAACAATCGACTTTTGATAAAATACTCAAAAAACGGTAAATTTCTATCGAAGTTATCTAAATTAAGGTAAAATGATTTTTCAATTTTATTTATTTTTAACCGCAGAAAAGGTCCAATCCAACGAATTCAATTTTATTAATTTGTTCTTTTACGTCAAAATCGAGACTTTTAAATTTTCAACAAAATTGAAAAACCAAAATTGAAGCAAATCAAAACAAATATCTTTTTCATGAGACGAATGAAATAAATTAAACTCGGTGGATTGGCTTAACGATTTGACAAGTTTTAGCGATTTTGTTTTTATTATTGATTGAAGAGGACTTCGATGGATTTCTACTGAACCGTATTTTCGTTGCGAAAATTTTCGTTTGCGAAAATTTTCGACCAAAGAATCTTTGGCACAGATCACAAAAAAAAATCATGATTTTTCAAATAGCATATACGAAATATTCGGTCACCTACGCGAATAGTTAAAGTGACCAATGGTAATAGTTTTTCTCGTTGATTCAGAACAAACAATAAAAAAATCGAACAAAAAATAAGGAAAATTTTCATTATTTTGGAAAATTTTTTGAAAAAATCTGACGAATTCGAAAAGTTAAATTCGAACTCAAATTTTTCTGAAAAATAAATTATACGAAAATTTAAAAGTCACAAAAGTTTCTTCAACTATGAAACAATACTTGACGGTATATTAAGAGAAAAATATATACCCAGTAAAAAGTTATTCATCAAAAGCCCATATCTGGATCTGTCTCTAAGCACCGACTTCCTTAATGTTCAAACATCTCATGGCCAAATGTTCAAAAGTATCAAGAACTCCTTTTTTATTTTTTTAGTACTAAAGTTAATATAAATTCCTAAAAAATGAGTTAAATGTACTCAATTTAGTGATTTTAGACGCCAAGGAGTGAAAATTTTGAAACATTTTGTCTCGCTCAAATCTGGAATCCCGTGGTCGCATCAATCTTGACAGTCTGAAATCCCGGTTTCATAACTAATTTAACCCCGAATATCCTGTTCTCAACCAAAGTTCTTCTCAGTTGTAAATAGCAGAAACGAATCACATATTCTTAATTGCACATATAAGTCAATAAAATCAATATTAATCTCTGACTTTTGAAATTTCCGATTTCGCAAAAAAAAGTGATTATTATTTCAACTCGAGAACTACAATTTTTGTTTGTTTGAAACCATGATAAATTGATATTATATATGGAGAATGCTGCCTAGTGGGCCTTTTTTATCAAGCGTCATAACTTTGACGCACTGTCAAATCAGACGATTGTCAAAAATTCTGTGATTTCATCGGTCGCTGCCTCTAAGTTATGACGCCTAAGAATAAAAGCCCACTAGACCAGGGAAGGGGCATAGGAGTGAGGTTGGTTCAAGATCGGATCGGATCGGAAATTTCGGGCCTCAACATTTTTCAATATCGGATAGGATCGGATCGGACCCCAGTTTTGATAAAAAATGTGATCGGATCGGAAGCCCGATTTGAAAAGTCAATATCGGATCGGATCGGTGCTCGGACCTGATTTTCGATGTCATCATTTTCGATATAATGAATCATTATTAATGATTGCGAAAAAATAAATGAAAAAGGTGGGGTTGCACGTGTGACACGCTTCGAACACGTGACTTATCGTTCAAATGGCCGCTGAAACATCGACAAGAAAATTCAACCCGTAGTTAGTTTCAAAGAAAAAGTTGTAGGATTACACACGTACCAACATCTGACACTTAATGATTATCAAAATTTGTGGTCGATTCGATCCTAAATATTTGAGCCTCAATCAGCGTTCGAGACAGACGAGTTTACAACAGACGTTTTTGCTTAAAATAGAAACATTTAAACAGTTTTACTGGTACTTAATGTATAATCACGTAAGAAAACTGGTTTTTGGTGAAAGAGGCTACAAGCCTTTTACTACGCTATAAAAATTTCAACCAAAAATAATAAATCGGTGAGAACACTGGTCAACACCGATAACAATATGGATTACCGGACCTCAGAGTACAAATTCTAAATATTTGAAAAATGCGAAATTTGAGCATTTGATTGGTTGATCCTTTCTCAACTTGACCAATGAAATCGGTCTATTCCGCAATTAACAATTTTGATTTGGTGCTAATATCTTGCGTTGTTTGTATCATTCAAATATTTTTTTTTGCTATACGTATAACTTATTTTTTTCAAGTTGGTATGCTATCCGTCGTGGATTTCAGTGAGAAAAAAATCGAAAATATTTGAAAAAAATCGACTACTGTACAGTATGTTTTTCATCTACTGTAGTATGGTTTTTAGCTAATTATAAACAACCAATTAGTCCATGACTTGAAAAATTAGAATTTCCTGGTGTCAAAAATGACCAAATAAGAACTGAAAAATTAGAAACTCAGCTGTGAATTTGGAAGTTAAAAGTAAAAAAACTATTCTGATTTCTAACATTTTAAGTAATAAGGGATTAAAATATTTGGCAAAAAGTTGACAATTTTGGTTTCAATGCCAAGAAAATCGTTAAAGTTTTTTTAGGCAGATTCATTTTTTGAATAATTTAAAATAATCGTCATCTTAATATTTAATACAGTAGAAGGTCAGTAAATAAAATGAAATCATCACAAGATAATTTTTGGTTGACCAATGAAGAAAATGTTTGGGAAAATGTTAGTTTTTTCCCAATCGGTACAAAAATAGACTTGCTGTAAAAAATTAAAATTTTGAAAAAACTTTCAAATAAAAGTCTAAAAAGATTAGAAAATAAACTATCTTTAATTTTTCCGAATAAAACTTCATAATAAACTTGAATATCCCTTTATTGCCCTCTCTCAAAGATTTGGTCCCTCAAAAACACGGGGGTGAGAAAACGACGCGTCATTTGAAAACAAATTATCCGATCGAGATTTGAAATAGCTCAAACTGAGAAGATATAGAAAATTGTTTTTAATAGGATCAATGTTATCTTTTTTTTCTAAGATTAATGAAATTTTTTAATTATAAGTTTTTGTTAACAAATAGAAACAAAGGTCTGAGAAAATAAAAACAATGGTCTGATTCGGACCAATTTTAATTTTGTATTATTCAATAGATATTTGTGCACAGTTTGAGCTATCTCAAACCATAATCGGCTGAGTCGTTTTTGAAAACCGCGTTGTTTTCTCANGGCAATAAAGGGATATAACTCTACGTTTTTAAATTTTAATGAAGATTCATCGCTGAACATGATGAAAAAGTTTGTTTCTCTGGTGAGAATCGAAAGAACGTGAATTGAAATTTTGTGGAACTACGTATGAGTGTCAAAGTATAACTAGATTAAGAATACTCAATTAATTATGCGGTGTGTGCATTTCCAATCCTGTCAATTGTACGTAAAAACCTCAGGTGCCCCTTATTCTGCAGTTAAGGCTCTTAAGAGGGTAGTGTTTTTCAAAGCTAATGATAAAAACTTGTGTACCAATAAGTGTAATCAAAATCATACTATTGGTTGTAGTTTCACCCTTGTGAGCATATAAAAATAAGTTCCGCCAAGGCACCAGAGCCACAATTGTGGCTCTACTTTGAATGTTGTTTACAGAAAGCTTAAGGCAGTTGGAATTTTAATTTTGTCTGTATAAGGAAGTTGAAAGGTCATATTTTTGCATTCGACATTTCATATTCTAGAATTTGTATTTTGAGTTCTAGAAAAACTAGTGAGAAAAGCAAGGTGTACCATATCACGTGATACAGGGTCACCGTTGTCTCTACAATTTTTATCTCTGTCGAAAACAATGCACAAGAATCTGGCCTACGTCAGAATTTTGTCCGCTTTGATTTATATCTCATAAATCGAAAGTAATTTATAAATAAGTCAAAAATTTTGATTGAAAAATCATGATTTTTGATGAAAAATGTTTATTTTTCCCTATAAAAGCAGATAATGGCATTTTTTTATATTATTTTCGAGTAAATATGGTAATGAANTTGAAACAAAAGATTCCTCGATCAGGTTTTTTCTCTTTTTTCGATGATTTAGGTATGCTGGAGCCACAATTGTGGCTCTGTGCTCACAAGGGTTAACGGTCTGAGAGTTCAATATTCTTTCGCTAGATTTAAATGTCAATTAATACTATCTTAAGTTTGATTACTGAAATGTACATGAGTCTAGATCATATCGACTGTATTTTCTAAAATGTATTTTATAAATGTAAAATTTATTCACTTCTTTTATACATTAACAGTTTTTAGCGCCCTTTTTCCGTTGGACCGTGTCACCCTTACCGATCGTGTTTATATATCTTAAGCACACTTTTGTAAATATCCCGGCCCTACAACTTAAAAAACACTACGTTTGCAAATCAGGGCCGGGATATTTACAAAAGTGTGATGAAGGGATAAAGTTCAAATGATAAGTATGCAATTTTAAAAAATAATTTATCACCTGACAAGTTGTCAGTGACAACCTTTTTTATACCGCTTATAATTTTGGACAGAAAAATTAATATGTCGAATTCGTCATTGACATAACCGGTAATTTTGCAAGATCCTGATTTTGAAGAATTGTTTTGAACTCGGAAAATACATAAAAATGGATGTGGTAAAAAAAATGATATATTATTAGTTCTGAAAAATCATAGTGGTTTTGATACCAAGTGTCAAATCTGAGCATTTTTAGCTTATTTAACATAATTCGTGCTGTAATGTCTTTCATTTCAATTTTTCTTCTATGGTGGATGAAATTTCTGACATGAAGAAGTCATTCACCTTCATAATATATTTTTTAAATGACATCAGATCGTCCATATATTCAACTTAAAAAATGAGCTTTTGTTTTATTATGTCAAAAAATTTAAGTTATCTTAATTAAATTCAACCAATTAAAATTTGCAAGAATTTTGAAAAGGATCAACAAAAATTCCGATTCCAAAAATTATTCCTTGGAGGTTATAATAAGATATTTCTAAATAGTTTTTGGTCAATTAGAATGTCTTCAAGAATGAACAAAATTCGAATTCTAAAACAAATCAAAAAAACTATTTCGATTCCTGAAATTAAGCTCGTCAAGGTTTTGATTAATACAGTAGTACAATCAACTGGTTCAAAAGTATAAAAATGGAAATCAGTTGGTCACATGATTCATCCGGCATAATGCTCTGACACCCACACATGAGTATAAGGTCGACTACTTTTCCAGGTCGGGTCGGCAGCGACCTGACCCGACCCGGAAAAATCTGATCCCTGGTGTGGGCTGTAACTTCACTGTCGAGGACTTGATGACGCATTTGAGGTTTTGAAGCAAATCTCCTGCATGGATAAAAAAATTAGAACTCCAAATTCCAATTACATCATTGCTCTGAAAAGCCATATCAATTATTATAGACTTGAAATTCTATAGCACTTCCTGAAAAATATTTGAAAATTCGGAATTAAGATATTAAAATTTTATATTGACATATTTCGGGTGAGTCATAATGAGATACAATAATAAAAATTACTTCCTGCGTCTTTTAATATTTATTTTGTGTTAATTGAAGCCAAAAAGTTTTTTTCGAAAATTAACCATATTCGGAATTATCATATACGGATCACAATATTTGGATTTACCATATACGAAATTTTTCTAGAATTTTCAAACTTTTTTTTTTTAATCTCATAAATAATGTCTTCCGTTTGACTTCGTTTAATTTTCGTCTGACTTTGACTGCCACTGTATTTTAACTCTTAAAAATAATTTTTTTTTCAAAGATTGGACTCGAAATTGTCAAATACAAAAAGAGCAATTTATCATTTTCGCCAATTCATTGAAGAAGATGAAATGCTGGATAGTCCAAAAACTTCGTCAAGAATGAGCAGTATCTTTCGAAAACATCAAAAAAATGTTAATTTTGAGTCTTTTTGAAAATTGGAAATACGCCGCTTTTGGCATCTCTCTAAAAGCTGGAGTACCAAAACACTCATTTTATCGTTAAAACAACATCTGGTGATTAATGAGAACTTTTTAATTTTCTTGAAAATAAACTTAAGATAACTAGGTTTTGAAATGCAATTGATGGTTATTCATATTAACAAGAAATAATTAGTTTGAATTAATCTACGAGAATAAAATTATTTAATGGAATAGATCAAAGTCAATTTATCGGAAGATATTTTTTTTAACTGAACACAATTCATTAATTTTTCTTATTTTTATTACAAATAGAATTGGCCAAAAAGCCACACATTCTTTATTGAGGGAATAGATTAGGGTTGGAACGGAAAAAATCGACCACCTGAGATTTAATTTATTTTCGGAGCACTTATAGTTTCGGTGTTGAAATTGACCCAGATAAAAAATTTTGGACATAATTAGGTTCGGTTTCCCAAAAATTAGCATTTTTCATAAAAGTGTTGCCTTACATTTGGCTTGAAATTTTTTCTTAATTTTATGCCCAATTGTAAGTTTGGGGAGCCGAAGGCTCCACAAACTTACAATTGGAGATAAATTGTAGATTTCTGGTCAACTTGACATCTGATTGGTCCATAAGCGATGCTCAAACTTTTCTTCATTTTNGCTGTTGCAGCGCCAAAAAAATGTTAATGGCTATTGGTTCCGCACCGGAGAAAACAACGCGGTTTTAAAAAACGACCTAAGCCGATTAGGATTCTTAGTAGCGCAAACTGTCCACAAATATTCTAGTGAATAATACAAAATAAAAATTGATCCGATCAGACCGTTTCTATTCTCTTCAGACCTTTATTTCTATTTTTAACAAAAATAATTAATTAAACAATTTCAGATCTTAAAAAAATAAAACGTTGTCTCTTAAAACAATTATTGATGTTATATATTAATTAATCTTGTGCTCAGTATTGAGCGATTAAATTTAACCGGATGACGTGTTTTCAATGACGCGTCGCGTTCTCACTCCCGTTTTTTGAAGGACCAATCTTGGGGGCAATAAGGATACAACTTATTTGCTTCGAACCAAAATTAATAAGTTTTTCGGGATTTTAAATAAGTACTTCAATTAAAACTTATCTGAGTTGTGCGCGACCAGTGTGTTCCGATTTTTTTTCTATCCTAAATATGGTAGTCTAAATTCTTAATATAAAAATTAATGGCAAGAAAAAATCGGACTAATTACAGCTTAATTAAATATGAATGAATCTGAAATGAACTAGACTTTTTGAACTGATTTGTGACTAGCTTCGAAGTCAGATAACTGAGATTTGCTTTTTTTGTCAATGACTAAATTTCCATCAAACGGCAGATAATTTGAACAAAGAGAAATTTCCAGTTGGACATGCAAACTTTGGGGCCACTTGTGGCGAATCCAAATTTTAAATCGTTATTTGCGCTCTAGCGCCAATTCTGTGTTTGCGCAAGGTTTTATATGTTGAAATATTGTATCTCGAACACTTGAACTCAAATATTTGAAATAAAATTATTTCAGAATTGCTTTTTTGTGAAACTCTCAAAAAAAATTAAATGTGCAAGGACTTGCAGAGTACCATAAATTGTTGAAAAAACTAATCGTGCATGGCATCAATTTTCAATAGTTGTTGCTGAATTTCTCGATAAAATTTATTCTCTCTTTAAAAAGTTAAACTCAGACTTAGGTTTTAAGTCGTGGTCAACTTTGTTTAGCTCGAGAACGAAAGATATTTCAAGTGATTTTTTCTTAGTCACTCAAAACTTAAAAATATCCCTCGAATTCTAACAGCAAGGGAGCTATTTTTCCTCGATGTTTTTCCAGGGAACGACAAATGAACATTTCTTAAAAATTGTTGAAATGAAAAAGTCGGAAATCAGCGTCCAGGGTCCATAAGTTTATCCACAAATCCCTTTTAACTTGACATAATTGCTATCTAGTGAAGATGGGATTAGTGATGAGCAGAAATGTGAAAATGACCGCAAACACGAATTCTTTATCAATTGAGAATGTTATAATGAGAAAAAAGATACCTGTTAGATGTCGTTTTATCGATCATTAATTTTGTTATTTTCAAACACTCTATTACTAAGTCTCTTAATTAAAGTATAATTTAAAATTCATTCCAACATATATAATTCAAAGTATTTTTAAATTTTTTCAAAATATTGTCCAATTCGTGCGTAAGACACAACTATGCACTTCTTTTTCTTCGGCATGGTACCTTTTAGTTTCTTCGAAGTTTTCAGTGGAAAAGTTTTCCAATAAAGTTGAGATTTGGTTTCGTTTATCTGACTTTTCAAATCTATAATTTCAACTTAAACAATCGACATTTTGATGAAAAAATACTCAAAAAACGGTAAATGTTCACGAAGTATCTATATCTAACGGTAAAATGCATTTTTCAAATTTTATTTATTTTTAACCGCAGGAAAGTGTCCATCCAAACGAATTCAATTTTATTCATTTGATCTTTTACGTCAGATCGAGACTTTCTAATTATCACAATAATTGGAAAACAAATTGAAGCAATCAAAAACAATATCTTTCATGAGACGAATGAATATTAAACTCGGTGATGGCTTAACGATTTGACAAGTTTTACGGATTTGTTTATATCTGATGAAGAGGACTTCGATGATTTCACTGAACCGTCATTTTTGGTGCGAAATTTTCGTTTGCCGAAAATTTTCGACCAATGATCTTGCACAGATACAAATCAAAATCATATTTTTGACAATAGCATTTACGAATATTCGGTCACCTCGCGAATAGTTAGTGACATGTACTAGTTTTTCTCGTGATTGAACAAACAATAAAAAATCGAACAAGAAAAATAAGGAAATTTCATTATTTTGAAATGTTTTCGAAAAAATCTGACGACTTCGAAAAGTAAATTCGAACTCACAATTTTTCTGAAAAATAATTATACGAAAATTAAAAGTCACAAAAGTTTCTATGCAACTTGAAACAAATTACTGCGGATATTATATTATTATTATTTTTTATTTGATTCTCATGGATATGTAGAACGGCTTTGAAATAATAGAAATGTGTTACAGGTTTTGCAGAAAATGGTTTTAAGGTATATATTTTAGGGTGTTTTAATTTATTATTTACATTCACTTATGTATTGTGATTTTATATGGACATTGGGTTTTTTGTAGCATATTAGTCTAATAGTCATATGTAATCCCATCACAGCCCACACGTTTCCATTTCTGTATTCTTATTAAGCCGCCATTTTATATTTTGTAAAATGTACTTTTGTTTTTCATACATGCAAAGTATGTAGAACACCTTATTCCAAAAAAATTTATGATATAGGGGATCGCTCGACTTGGATGGACGAGAATGGGCTGTAGGTAACAACATATTTTATTTTAAAAATGATATTTTCACAAAGCAACACTAATTTTAGCGTTTTCAGATTTTATTTTACCGAGATTTTCATTTTTCAAAAACAGAGAATCAACTTTTCTTAAAGAAAATCATGTGATTATTCTTATATTCCCAACGCATTTAACAGAGAAACACACGTTTTTTAAAAATGCGATACATGAAACGTTAAAAGTTTAGTCTGTGCCTACGCTTTAGTCCCATTGTTTCAGAAAAACCTCATTTTTTCAAATTGGCATCCCTTCAATCGTCATTTTGCGTAAATTACTTGCTTCTTAAGTCTAGAAACTGATACTCTGACTGTTGTTCCCATGATAATCATATATTTTTTATTGTAGGGCATCCAAAATTTTAAAAAATATAGCGACGTAACCGGTTACATGATTTGCCAGAGCGGTGTGGTGCACCGCTTCTACACGCTCTTGTGGTCGTTATATACCGATGGTCACCAAATGATTTAAATAAGAAGAGATCCGGTGGTGTTGTTGGAGAACCATGCACTGTAAATTTTTAAAAAGTTTCAACATTTATCTCATCTCAAAAAAAACAGGTCTAGTTTTTTCAAAAAAAAAAACAATTTTCTACTTTTTATTTATTTCAGAAATAAAGAACTTATTTTTTAATATTTGCAAATTTTCGGACAGAACCGAGGAGTTCGGAGCTGAAGAGTTGAAATATGCCAACGTGCTGCTAAAGAGACCGTCACGTGTTTTTCCCATATTCTGGGATTTTTACCACGAGCTACAATATTTAAATGACGCTGTCTCTTTCTGCCGCGTCGGTATACCCATTGTGCTACCTCCTGGTATTTGGCTTCTTGGTTGGACCTCCTCCCCTAAAACATAAAGCTGGGTCCTACCTAAACTACCCTATGAGATCTACAGGATTGATTTATACTGTGTAATATTGATCATTTGAGATTGTGCTTCACACACCAGTGCCTGATGACATATACTCTACGCCAGCTGTCTTCTTTCACTTTCACAATATATCGGTATGTAACATACATCGTTTTAAACAAATTTCTGATATTCATGAGAAATTTTTCTGAGGTTTTAATTCTTCGGAAAACCCCTTCTCACTTTACAAGCCAAAAAAAATAAGATTCCTTATTTAAAAGATAACGCCTTTTCTTCTGAAAAAGTGGCTTTGTCCAAACCTTTTTCTACTAAGAAAAAATCCGCCGAAAAAATCAATTTTATTTTCAAAAACATCCAACGAAACATTCGCCTTCATAAACTGAGCTTATTCATGGGATTTGCTTTTTTCAGGCACTTTTACCATTATTGATCGCCTTTACGTTTGTTTATACAATTTAGAAAGTGTCGCCGAGGGTGTCTAACTAATTTTGCAGCTATTTTGTTATGAAATATCTATTATAGAAAAGTTCATTAGCGAACGCCGTATTGTTTTTAGTAAAAAAGTCACTACTCTTATCTTGTAACTTTAGAAGAATCCCTCAATCGGGCATTCATTGATAAATATCACGAAATAAAAATAAAAATTCGTGTTTAGAACTTTCGATTTATCGGATATCATATTCCTGTTTGGTGGCTTCTTCGCCAACGAAGATTATCTACTCGAGTCCAAGTAAGTCATTACTTTTTTTCTCAAACAAAAAAATTTGTTAAGTAAACAATTTTATAAAGTAACTATCCCACAAAAGCTAAATGTAAATATTAATTTGCATGCTTCAAAAAAATTTGTATCAAAAATTTTACAGAATTAATATAAAAAAAAATCCCTAAAAATGACCCGTTTTTGCAGGCCTGGATCACTTCTGGTGCGAGGAATTGAGTACATGGAAGGTTATAGTGACGCCCCTCGCAGAGTTTGTCCTTGAACTTTATTCACCCCAGCACTCCCGCTCGCCTACGCCTAATTAACCTCCCACAGTAGTGTTAGACAATGTCTTACGATGTAACCACTTGACCCATTTTGGTTGAAAAGTGCGTACTTTTCACGGCCAGCAAAAAAGATGACCCAACTTTAGCGTTCGAGGCCTGCTCATAACATTCGGATGAAGACTTCCCTATCCGACCGTATCATCACCTGCTACGGTTCCCTCAGAGAAAGATTCTACCTATCTCCAGAGCTTCAGATTGACGACTGCGCATTCAAATTACTCAGGGTAAAAATAATTTTCAACAAAGCCTCCTCATAATGAATGTTTTTTCGCTAAGAAATTATCTCTTTATTTTTTCCATATTATTTCTTTTTAGTGACAATCACCCTTGTTACCTGACGTCACACATAGCACACCTTCAAACCACCACTCTCACGCAAAAAGACCTCAATGGCTCCTCTCCCCGAAAATTTCTGGATATCGATCATGAGATCATTCCTCATTACTACCCGCCTTTGGACAGCCAACCGTCACATTTTACATGCCCCTTTCTACTCTTGTACTGCCTCTTATCCAAATGTATTGATATTGAAAAATAAATCGGATCCCTTACCTTCAACCCTATTTGTTTTTCAAAGTCAGAACTTCTGAGTTAATTCTAATCGCGTGAAAATTTCTTTCATAATAGAATTGTATATAAAAAACTAACCGTATGGAAAACTTTCGAACCTTGACTTGTTTGTTCTTGTTTTTTCCTAGCAATCATTCTCCAAAAAAGGTCATCCTAACAATGACCACTATCCAAACGCCTGCTCTTTTTTCGCAAAAAATCCTCAGGCAGGTCCGATAAAAAATGTTTGCCTGAGTTTTTTAGTTTAGTGAATGCAAAAACGTTTTGACGCATTGCACTTCATCTGTTAGTAAAAACTGCACACCATTTTCATATAAAAAAATTGACCTATGTTCCAACAAATCAGGACACGTCCCGAAAAATGACGGAGAAATTCCCTTTCAGGACCTTTCTCTTAGTTTTTCTAAAAAATCGTTCATTCCCCACTTACAATAGTTATTCTTATAAAAATCCTCTGGACAGACTATTTTTTGCTGGGTTTTACACATTTCAAGGAAAATATCTAATTATCTAAGAGTTCAAATGGAACCAAACAGATGAAAAAAATAAGAGATACCAAACACGATTCAGACCTATATTCCCCTTAACCCAGTATACCGTAATTATTCATATTACTAGCGCTTAATATAATAATTTTAATTTCCGTCAGTTTTCAGGTGATTCGTGAAAATTCAATATACTGGTAGTTTTACTTTTGTGTGTTTCATCTTGAGTCAATCATAAACACCATACCTAACTTTTTTAATCGTTTTTAATCTTTTTCGATATTTTATCAGAATTCCAAGGCTATACACGAATTATTCGGAATCACTTCCTTGTTCTGGACAGAAATCCTTTTTATTAGAAGCTTCAATTTATTTTCCACGTCGAGAATATTCAACGAATTATCAGAGAGGATCTATACTTTTTCAACAACGTAAGTGCCTAAAAAACTTCAAATTTTTAGACGAATTTGACTTGTTTTTAATCGGCTTTCTATATGTTTCTTTTTTCTGGTATTATTCGAACAGATATCACCAGTCTGATATCGACTTAACTCAGGGTTATGGAATTTATATAAAAAATATATAGTCCTTCTGAGCAAGCAACTCTTGGGAGTCATTTATATTCTTATCAAGGTAGATGCAGTCTGGAAAAAATTTTTGATTATAACTGCTTTAATGACCTCATTGTGGATTTTTTTAAAAGTCCATCTGTAGGAGTAGCACGGGCAGTTCTATGTTTTCAAACCGGCAGGAAATTTACAGAAAAACCGAATATAAACCTACGCACATTCACTACAGAAAACTTTACGATATGTTTCTGAGAGGATTTTCATTTATCTCACTCTTCGTATGTCTTGTGTGACGCATGTATAAGGAATAATAAGAGGTTTTTTAACCTTCAATTTTCAACTGTATTACCTCCAAGAATCAGATAGAAGCGATTGTTCGATCTTTTCTTATCTATAAGTATTTCACTCATACATTGCCAGTCGTTGTCATTTTTTTTAAAGCAAAACACACTCAAACAGGGAATTAGTTTCGAAAAATTTGCGCGTTTCTTCCTCGTTCCTTCACGAGAGCGCCTCCCAAACTCATTTTCAGAACATCCGCTTTTATCAATTTGACCACTAAAATACCAAATATGGAGTTGACCTAAGCCACATTTTTTAGTGTTTTTATTAGCTTTTTCATTGAGCCATTATTTTGGAAAAAATCGAGCATATTTTTTTTGGTTTTTACAAAAAAATTTTACTGACCCTGAAAAATCTTATTTTTTTCTGTTTTGGTGTCTTGAAATTGTGGCAAAACCGCTCCGCGCAAAGTCTCCCGCTCGTTTCACACAGCCTCTTTCAAAAAACAAACCTGCGAGCAATTCTGAATTTTGCCCAGGGGAATTGTTTTTTGACAAAAAATTTCAAAAACCGTATTTCGGACCAGTTTTCTATAGTATTTCGAAACAAGTACAGCATCCTCATAACAACCACAACGAAGCTCTTGCATCCCAATTTTACAGAGCTGTTCTCCCTTATGCATTTGATGTACTAATGAATCTTGAGAAGAATTTTCAGTTTCACTTATTAACATCTCACAATTCAAACATTTGTCTTGCTAAGGACGAAAAATCCTGAGAGATAGATTTTCCGTTTGGCTTAACGGCTCTGTGTTGTTATGTACAGCGATTATGGTCATACTCACAGGATCCTGTTGAAAAAGCTTTACATGTCAGACTCTTCTAAATACTTGAAAAGGAAGTTTGTTTCCAAAAAATTTTACTGTTTTTTTAAAAAAAATTTTTTCTGTTTTAATTTAGATAGCTTACGCGTTTTTCCGTTATATTAATATAAACATTGTAAAGCGTTCAACCCGTCTACTCTAATTACGTAAAGACCAAAAAAAAAATTTCCAAACAAATGCTTCTATATTTCTTTGACATAAAAACACTTTTGACCATATGTAAAATTTTGACATATGTAAAACTTTTACAGTCATATTATATTTCAATCCGATAAGTTTCAAACAATCCCATTCACTCTTATGAGTTATAAATCACTGGCGTCCATAGTATCTACGTTCAGAAATTTTAAAAAAAATGAACTTTCAAAAAGAGTTCATCTTGGTGTTGAGACCTCCTTTTTGAATGGTCTGTCAGAATAACCCCTGATCGTGATATCATAGTTGTTACGGTCGTACATATTTATATAGGTGAATTTATTTGTGTAGTCACAGAGCCGGAAAAAATCCTTACAGTCTAACTTAGACACATTTCCCACCTCATTAAAGTCAACTGAAAAAAAATTTTGAATATGCTGCCCTTACACTGGAACCCTAACCTTTGTGAAGTCCCTTACAAAATCATCAAAATCCTTATCAACACTCGATCGAAACAATATTGAGAGATATAAAGAGAAAAAATATATATTACCAGTAAAAGTTATTCATCACAACACCCAATCTGGACTGTTCTCTAACGCACGACTTTCTTATGTTCAACATCTTCACCGCAATGTAAAATATCAAGAACTCCTGTTTATTTTTTTTAAGACTAAAGTAATATAAATTCCTAAAAATGAGTTAAATGTACTCAATTTAGATGATTTAGACGCCAAGGAGTACAAATTTTGAAGACATTTTGTCTCGCCTCAATCTGGAATTGACAGTCTGGAAATCCCCGGGTTCTATAACTTAATTTATCACCGAAATATCCTGGTTCTCAACCATTCTTCTCATTGTAAATTAGCATAACAATCACTATTCTTAATTGCACATATATAGTCATTAAATCAATTATCTCTCGACTTTTGAAATTTCCGAATTTCGCAAAATAAAAGGATATGTGATTTCACACTCCGAAAACTACAAATTTGTGTTTGTTGAACCATAATAAATTAGAATATTATATGGAAAATGCTGCCTAGTGGGCCTTTGTTATCAAGCGTCATACTGTTGACGCATGTCAAATCAGAACGATTGTCAGAATTCTGTGTTTCATCGGTCTCTGCCTCTAGAGTATGACGCCTAAAATATAAGCCACTAGACCAGGTGAGAAGGCATGAGCTGATTTCAAGATCGATCGGATCCGGAAATTTCAGGGCCTCAACATTTTTCAATATACGATAGGATCGGATCGACCCGAGTTTTGAACAAATGTGGATCGGATCGGAAGCCCGATTTGAAAAGTCAATGATCGGATCGTGGCCGGAACCTGATTATCCGATGTCATCTTCGACTATAATGATCTTATTAATGATTGCGAAAAAATAATGAAAAAGGTGGGGTGCGCACGTTTGACACGTGTCGAACGTGATTCTCGTCAATGCGCTCATCGATCAAGCGCTGAAACATCAAACCCGTATTACGTTTCAAAAGAACAAGTTGTAGGTTACAACACGTACCAACATCTGACACTTATGATTAATCAAAATTTGGTCAATTCGATCCTAAATATTTGAGCCTCAATCAGCGTTCGGACGACGAGCTTACAACGAGACGTTTTTGCTTAAAATAGAAACATTTAAACTAGTTCTTACTGGTACTTAAGTATATCACGTAGAAAATGGTTTTTTTGGTGAAAGAGCTACAGCCTTTACTTACGCTATAAAATTTCAACCCAAAATTAAAATCGGTTAGAACAACTGTGTACCAACCGTACAATATGGAATTACCGACCTCAGCATACCAAATTGTTAAATTTGAAAATCGAAATTTGAAGCTTGATTGGTTGGATCCTTTCCACGTTGACAATGGAAATCGGCTATTCCGCATACAAGTTTTATTTGTTCTATATCTTGCGTTGTTGTATCAGTCCATATTATTTTTTGCATAGAGTATAACTTATTTTTTTCTAGTTGGTTGCTACTCCGTCGTGGATTCAATGAGAAAAAAAATCGAAACAATATTTGACAAAGAAATCGACTATGATAGCAGTATGTTTTATCACTGTAGATGGATTTTTAGCTATTTAAACAACCATTATCCATCTGATTGAAAATTACGGATTTCCTGGTGTCAAAATGACCAAATAGAACTGAAAAATTAGAACTCAGCTTGAATTCTGGAAGTAAAAAGTAAAAAACTATTCTGATTTCGTTAAACATTTTAAAGTAATAAGGATTAAATATTTGGCAAATAGTTCTGACAATTTTGGTTTCTCCAATGCCAAGAAATCGTTAAGTTTTTTTAGGCAGATTCATTTATTTTTTGATTAATTTAAATATAATCGTCATCTTATATATTTAAGTAGAAGCTCAAAGGTCAGTAAATAAATGATAATCATCACAAGAGATAATTTTGCTTGACAATGAAGAAAGATGTTTGGGAAGAAATGTTAGTTTTTTCCCAATAGGTACAAAAATAGACTTCCTGTAAAAATTAAATTTTGAACAAACTTTCAAATAAAAGTCTAAAAAGATTGAAAATGAATATCTTAATGTTTCCGATAAACATTCATAATAACGTGATATCCTTTATTGCCCTCTTCAAAGATTTGCCTCCCTCAAAACACGCGGGGTGAGAAACGACGTCATTTGAAAACCGAATTATCGATTTAAGATTTGAAATAGCTCAAACATGAGATAAGATATAGAAAATTTTTTTATAGATCAATGGTTTATCTTTTTTTTCAGATTTAATGAATTTTTTAATTAAAAGTTTTTAACAATAGAAAAAAGGTCTGAAGAAATAAAAACAATGGGTGATGCGGACCAGATTTGAATTTTGTTTATTCAATAGGATATTGTGCGACAGTTTCACTATCTCAACCAAATCGGCTAGAGTCGTTTTGAAACCCGCTTGTATTCTCCCCGCCGTGTTCTTTAGGGACAAATCCTTTGGGGAGAGGGCAATAAAGGGATATAATCTCTACTTTTTAAATATTAATGAAAATTCATCGCTGAACATGATGAAAAAGTTTGTTCTCTTTGAGAATCGAAAGAACGTGAATGAAATTATTGTGCAAGCTACGTATGAGTGTCAAAATTAACTATGATAGAATACTCAATTAATTTTGCCGTTGTGTGCATTTCCAATCCTGTCATTTTACGTAACAACCTCAGTGCCCCTTGATTCTGCAGTTAAGCTCTTAAGAGGGTATGTTTTTCAAAACTAATGATAAAAACTTGGATGTACCATATCAAGTGTAATCAAAATCCATACTATTGATTGTAGTATAACCCCTTGTGAGCATATAAAAAAAAGGTTCGCGCAAGGCACCAGAGCCACACCATTGTGGCTTACTACTTTGAATGTGTTTACAGAAGAGCTTAAGGGCAGTTGGAATTTTATTTGTTCTGATAGGAAGTTGGACAAAGGTCATTTTTGGCAGTTCGACAATTTCACTAATTCTTAAGAATTTGAATTTTGAGTTCTAGGAAAAAACTAGTGAGAACAAAAGCAAGCGCTGTACCCAGTATCACTATGAGCACGGTCACGTTGTTCTACCATTTTTATCCTTCTGTCGTAAAACAATGCACAAGAATCTGCCTACGTCAGAAATTTTCGCTTCGACTTTATATCTCATAAATCGAAAGCTAATTTTATAATAATCAAAAATTTTAATTCCGAAGAATCTGATTTTGTGATGAAAAATGTTATTTATTCCTATAAGCAGATAATGCATTTTATTTATATTTTCGAAGTTAAATATGGTAATGAAATAACAACTGTGGCAATGTTTGATTTGGTTAAATCACTTTTATAAATAACTAATTTATTCATGGGATACTTGAAAGTTGAAATTTTAGATATTTCACTTCCAAGAAAAATGTACTGCCGCCTGTACCAATAAATTTTTATTCATACTGTAGTGCATGCACAAACATTTCCTAAAAACTGGCTAGATCTCACAGTTGATTTGTATGTCCAGTTCCGAAATAATTTAGCGAGAAGTAAACATAGGCCGAAAAATCCTGATTAAATCAACTCCCCGTAATGGCCGGAACAAAACTTTAAAACATCAATTCATTTTCTTGAAACCGAAATCGTAATTCTTTATAATTATTGAACAAAAATTCCTCGATCAGTTTTTTCTTCTTTTTTCAGATATTATGTATTCTGGACCAATTGTGGCTCTGTGCTCACAAGAGTTAAACGGTCTGAGAGTTCAAATTTCTTCGCTAGAGTAAATGTCATAAATTACTACTTAAGTTTGATTACTGAAAATGTACATGGTCTATATATGACTGTATTTTTCAAAATGTATTTAGTAATGTAAAATTTATTCACTTCTTTTATACATTAACACTGTTGTAGCCCTTTTCCGTTGACCAGTGTCATCCTTACCGATCGTGTTTATATCTCTTAAAGCACACTTTTGTAAATATCCCGGCCCAACAACTTAAAAAACACTTACGTTTGCCTAATCAGGGCGGGATTACAAAGTGGATGAAGGGATAAAAGATTCAAATGATAAGTATGCAATTTAAAAACAATTTATCACTGACAAGTTTCAGTGACAACCTTTTTTATACCGCTTATAATTTTGGACGGAGAAAATAATAGTCGATTCGTCTATGACACTAAACCGGTAATTTGCAAATCCCTGATTTTGAAGAATTGTTTTGAACTCGGAAATACATAAAAATGGATGTGGTAAAAAAGAACATGATATATTATTAGTCTGAAAAATTCATATGTTTTGTTACAAGTGCAAATCTGACAGTTTTTAAGCTTATTTAACAAATTCGTGCTGTAATGTCTTTCATTTCAATTTTCTATTTATTGGTGGATGAATTGTCTGGACATTGAAGAACGCATTCACCGTTGCATATATATTTTTTAATGACATTCAGAGTCGACCATTATATCAACTCTACAAAAAATGAGCTGTTTGATTTTTATTATGTCAAATTAATTTATTTAATTAATTCTAAAACCATTAACAATTTGGCAAGAATTTTGAAAGGGAATAACAAAAATTCCGGATCCAAAATTATCCTTGATGGTTATAATAAGATATTTCTAAAATAGTTTGTTGGTCAATTACGAATGTCTCAAAGAATGAACAAAATTCGATGCTAAACGAATCAAAAAACGATTTCGATTCCTGAAAATTAGCTCGTCAATGTCTTTGATAATACAGTTAGTTCAATCAACGGTTCAAGTTATAAAAATGGAAATCAGTGTCACATCGATTCAGTCCGGCATAATTCTGACACCCGACACATGAGTATAAGGTCCGACTACTTTTCCAGGGTTGGTCGGCAGCGACCCTGACCCGACCGGAAAAATCTGTCCTGGTGTGGCTAACTATCACTGTCGAGACTATACCGCTTGATGGTTTGAGAAATCTCCTGCAGAGAAAAAAATTAGACACTCAAAGTCCAGATTACTATCACTGTGCTCTGAAATCCAATGCAATTATTAGTAAGACTTGAAATTCTATAGCACTTCCTGAAAAATATTTGAAAATTCGGAATTATATAGATTAAAATTTAATTGACATATTTCGGTATCATAATGAAGTACAATAATAAAATTACTCTCTGACGTGCTTTTGAATATTATTTGTTGAATTGAAGCCAAAAAGTTTTCATCGGAAAATAAAACCATATTCGAATCATATACGATCGTACGATCACTATTTGGGATTTACCAATACGATAATTTTTCTAGAATTTCAAACTTTTTTTTTCCATCTCATAAAATAATGTCTTCCGTTTGACTTCGTGTTAATTTCGTCCGACTTTGACTGGCACTGTATTTTAACTCTTAAAATAATTTTTTTTCAACGATTTGGACTCAGAAATTCTCACTACAAAATAGAGCAATTTAATCATTTCGCCAATTCATCTGAGAGATGAATGCTGGATAGTCCAAAAAACTTCGTCAAGAATGAGCAGTATCTTTCAAAAACACAAAAGATGTTAATCTTGAGTCTTTTGAAATTGGAAAATACGCCGCTTTTGGTCTTCTCTCTAAAAGCTGGATACCAAACACTCCATTTATCGTTTTAAAACAGACATCTGTGTATAATAAACTTTTCAATTTTCTTGAAAATAACTAAATAACAGTTTTGAAATGGCAATTATGTTTCATATATAAGAAATAATAGTTTGACATTAATCTACGAGAATAAAATTAATTTAATGGAAAGATCTAACGTCAATTTATCGAAATATTTTTTAAACGGAACACAATTCATCATATTTTCTTATTTTTATTACAAATAGAATTGCAACAAGCACACATTCTTTATTGAGATAGATTGAGGTGGAACGGAAAGATCGACACTTCAGATTAATTTATCTTTCGGCACTTATATTCGGTGTTGAAATTGACCAGATAAAAAATTTTTGCAACTAATTATGTTCGGTTCCAAAAATCAGCATTGTCATAAAAGTGTTGCCTTACATTTGGCTTGAAATTTTTCGTTAAGTTTTATGCCCAATTGTAAGTTGGGAGCCGAAGCGTCCACAAACTTACAATTGGAGATAAATTGATAGATTTCTGGTCAACTGACATCTGATTGGTCCATAAGCGAATGCTCAACTGTTCATTCTTTTTAATTGTAGATGTTTTAGGAAAAGCACGCTCCCCTGTTGGTCACATACTATGACCCGCCATTTAGTAGATAGGTTACACCAAGAGCAAGATTTATAGAGACAAACCACAGGCATCAAATACTTTTCCTGAGCATAAGTAAAGAAAGCCCATTTTCAATTTTTTGTCAAGAAAGCTCCACGAGCAGAAATTGATAAGTTTTATCTACCGAGTTATCTGTTTGACTTTGGCCGTGGCTCAATATGCGTGGGTGCTCAAAGCTCAATTGACTTTAATTGCAAACTTGAAAATAATTTGCAATTGTAGAAATGAGACAAGAAATCTACAATTTATTTCGAAATTTCAAAGCAAAATTTGAGGGAATTTGAAAAACGGTTTTTGCGTTTTTCAACAATTTCCTGGTGAAATTTTGAAAGTTTGTTTGCATATATCATTTTTCTACATAATTTCCTAGAACATATCTAAAAATCAACTATCCTGGGCAAAAAAAATGTCAGGCCTACCTTAGACTAGTTAAAAGTTTACTGCTCAAAAAAATTGTCGAATATGATGTTGATGGCGTAGAGATGATTGACTTAGGGAAACTCAATTTTGATAAAGCATATAAGTTTTAAACAATCAGGTGATATGATAATTCCCGCCAAATATCTCAACATTAATACAGCAGTTGATATCCTTCTCCCAACGGAACTCCATCTCAAAAACGTTTATTATCTCTTTAGCGCGTGTTCGAATCCTACTGATGTTGTCTTAGTGATTGTCTTCGTGATTGCTTGAGTGATTACACACCGATAAAATTTAGTGGTCCCTTTATCAAGACCCTTGCCTATAATCATACTCAAGACAATCACTGAGACAACATTAGTGGGATTCGAACACGCTCTATAAAGATAGTAAACGTTTTTGAGATGGAGTTCCGTTGGGAAAATGATATTAAACTGTACTAAACCTCTTTGAATAAAGTTTTTAAAATCTTAAAACAAAAATTTGAATCGATTTTTTCATGATTTGATAAGTTTTGGGGACAAAGATGGTTCTTTTAACAAAAAGGTTGAAGCACCAATCCTTCAAAAATCTACCATTAATAACGATATAGAAATATTTTATACGTTGCAAAGTATTTTAGCAAGCTTGAGAATATAAAAAATTGTAAATTTGATTGATATTTTGAGTTTAATTATCAAACTTAGCCATAAAAATGAAATGAGCGTATTTGGCAAAGATTATAAGTTCTGATTCAAAACTACAAAATTCGCAAAACTTGCAAAAAATTTATTTACAGTTGGAATCCAACTGTTGGATGTTACCCCGTGAGATTAAAGTGGCGTGGAAACGAAACGTGTTTCGAAAACCATGCTCTTTGTGTTATCAAACAAATTTAATCGGGCGTGAAAATTCAACAAAAATGAGCTATTTCTTATTACTCATTTCTTGTGAAATTTAATTTTACGTTAAATAAAGGCCAAAATTGTCATTTTTACGGAATAATTTCCATATTTTTTAACTGGTTGACCCCTCATTGGTAAAAAATTCTTATTGATACAAGGTTTCATTGATGGTCAATGTGTCTCTAACCGATTGAATTTTTGGGATGTATTTTTAATTTTTTTTGTCAAATTCAGTAATATTATAGTTTGATGAGTAGAAACTACAAATACAGCGTGAGTCTTTTCGATTTCTCCTCTTTTTTCTCCAGACGGGTAGACAGCCAAAATTGCTATTACTTTGCTTAAGATGTTGGCTGTCTAGCCGTCTGGGTAAAAAAAAGGAGAAATCGAAAAGACTCACGCTGTAGTTTTTGAGTGAAACATCGTTTTAAATTAAAAAAATATATTCATAACGAAAAAAGCTGCTCTTGAAGCAAGTCATTAATCCCGAATGGCTTGAAGATGATTCGTTAGTTTTTCGGATCTCCTTATTTTGTGCTGATTTCCCTCTAAATATTAAATAGAATGTCCTATTTTGCAGGTTTTGCGTGAAATTACTAATTTTGGGTTTTGGTTCTTGATTTGTTTCTTACCATCAATTTTCACGTAGATATTACTACCTGATGATAAGGTCCTTATCAACACTCAGCTGCCGAGTCAAAGATGGGAAATAAACTAATTTTATCAATTTAGAACGACCATTGCACAAAAGGCGGAAAATTATGAAACTTTACAAAAACAAATATTACAACAAGTTTATTCAATTATTTTACAAGATGAGTAATTTCTAGATTCTGAACTTTTGAATAAAAAAAACGCGGGGCTGAGAATAAAAATAACGCGGGGATAAAAATAAAAAAAACGCGGGGATAGGAATAAAAAAACGCGGCAAATCACGTGTTAAAATTGACTCATCGATTATCTCAAATCGAAGTGAAATTTAATACGTCTGTCTAACCGACCGCATAAAAAAACGCGGTGAACGAGAAAACTCAGGCTGTAATTTAAATGCTTGAAAATGTAGTTTTACAGGGTTGTCTTGAAATGCTGGGTTCACGGGTTAACAAAATGTAGGAGTAAGCAGGGTATAGCATTTCAAACGGTATTCGATGATGCTATTTTGCAAAACAAAATCTGATGTCATTTTAAACGAATCAATTTTGGTCTCCACACCAATTAAAACTCATGCAATATCGAAAATTATCTCTATTGAGTCTTTCTCAGCACACGTCATAACTTTGAGCCAGTGTCCAATCACAATACTCGATTGTCGACTNAATTCAAGAATCCCGCAATTTCATTGGTCACTTTCTCAAAGTTATGACGCGTGCTGAGAAAGACTCAATATGGATAATTTTCGATAAATGTGATTCCTGAATCAAAATTATTTCATTGACATCGAAAATCATCAATATCAATATGTTTTTAAAATATTCTAGTGTCCAGGGGGCCCAATATTGTCGAATTTGCCGAAATCGTCAAAAATTTTTCCGAAAACCTATGCAATTTGGCAATTAACTTCCTGCGATATAGGCGCCCAATACAAAGGAAGTGCCCAATATCGTCGAATGTGCCAATATCGTCAAAATTTTTTGGCAAAAAACTTTCGGCGATATTGCCCCCCTGTATAACTTAAACCGTGTAATATACCATCACCAGAAAGATGATCACGAATAACCTTGTGGTGATATTTTCGAAGCAATAAGGTGACTTTGAAATTGACCTTGAAATTCTTTTGAGGTCAGCGGCTGTAGTTTTCCAAAAAAAACTTTTTACCCCGTTTTAATCCCGTTTTTTATAATAAAAATATATGTTCTGTTATTATACAAGCCCGAGGAGTGGTGAACATTAAATCAGTCGTTATTTTTTGAATTTCCGCCTGATTGGCTGTAAATTCCGATCCCGTTTGCGAACACTGGTTAGACAGAGCGCATTGTTTTGTTTTGGCCAATTTAGTCCAAAAATTTCAGCAAAATTTTTTTCTGCCCCCCCTTGGTAACCAACAATTGTCTTCAAGATTTTGGTTGGCCATTTTTGTTAATTAATTTCTTTTTTGTCGTGGTTTCGTGTGCAATGTTAAAAACGTTAACGAGGATGTTAAAGAATACTTCTTGCTGTTAATCGCTCACCATTTATCATTATTAAGCCCGGAGAGTTTATACAGTTTGTACACAAAAATTGAACTCTGTAGTAGTTAGTACTTCCCTCTGAGTCTTCCTAGTAGGAAGTTCCTACTACGAATTTTCAAGTCTTTTAGCATATTTTGTGTTATTTGTTTGCTACGTTTCGCTTACACATTTATAATTTGAGTTGAAATTGCTTTTATAGTTTTCAAGATTTTTGATGAATAGAATCATTCTGGGATCATCCTTTGAAACCTGACTTGAAAATCATATTTGCCAATATCGCCGGATTTTTATGAGATTAATGTCTCAAATTTCTTTTTGAGCGTCATGAATGACGTCATTTTCAGGATTGACTTTCTCAAATCCAGTCTTTTCAACTTTTATTTGATAACGTTTGGTGGAGTGTTTAATTTTACGCATTTTGGTGATTTACTTCATTCGAGTCTATTGTAAAACTCCTTAAACGGAATTTGAAAATTGTTTAACATATTACGTCATTTTGGACGCCTACGTGTTCTTCATTTTTTGATCAAAAAATTTAATTTCTGTTCCCATATTGCCGAATGTGCCAATATAGCCGAAGTTGCCAATATCGCCGAAATTTTTTGGCAAAAAACTCTGGGCAATATAGGCCTCCCTGTTAAAAAGAATTAAACGTGATTCAAACATATTAGAGGTCTATAAGGCCTGTAAGTACTTAAAGTAACGTTTTCATATGTAACAGGAGCGGAAAAAGCCGTCCTTAACCCTACAAAGCTATAATTATGCGTAAAGTGAGCGCAATGCTTAAAAACCGTGATGTGAGTATTTGCGACCCATCAGCTGCCTTTAACCAGCTACACTTGCTATTTTTGCCAAGTACCCATTCCTGGTTAGATTAATCCTTCAAATTCAATACTGAGTTATTCATTATAAATTCCAGAAATAATAATTATTTTATGCAAAGTACGTTTCGAAACACAGTTGCACAGAAAAATTACTAAACATTGTGCGCAGGTGAGGGTTAATTTCTGGAAAAAACAAAACATATTGTTAGGCATTCAAATACCATCTATTGTATAAATAGTGATCATTTATCACTTTTCAAAAGTTAATTACAGGGGGAGGTCCAATATTATTCGGCTTAAAACTTTCGGTGATATTGCCACTTGAGGATTATATTGATATTGGATATATGGGAATAAAAATTACGTTTTTTGTTTACAAATTGAAAATTCGTCGACGTCCTTAATGATGTCATAATTAAAATAAATTTATAAGAAGTTTTATAATGGGTTTAAATTAAGTAACATGCCAAAATGTGAAGAGTTAAGAACTCAACTAAAGACAATAAATTTTTTTTTTAAATTACATTTGTGAAATTCAATTTTTAAATATAACGTCATTTATGACGCACTCAAAGTAATTTGTAACAAAAACCTCAACCGCCAACGCAAATTCGGCGATATCGACTCTCTCGGCGATATGGGCACTCAAAGGAATTAAGCTAAAAATAGCGTTGGCTATATCAGCGATATTGGTGAATTCGGCGATATCGGACTGGCAATAATGCCTATGTCTCCTATAAATTCAAAGTATATTATATAGGGCATCACCCTGTTAAGTTATTAAAAAAAATGTGTATCTAAGGCTAAGATTTTAAGCTCCATCAAAATACCTTAATTAGACGCATGTTTATATATGTTTAGAAGCGTCTTAAAACGGGTTTATTAGAAACGCTGTTTCCAAGGAGTTCTAATAATTCGCCTTTTGAGTGTTTACATTTTTGGAATATCTGATTTGTCTCCACGAAGTTCCATTTAGAAAAATGATTTATAAAGTACCTTAAGGTTGTGGCATACTTGTGGTCTCGGCCATCTGACCACCCTTAAAATGGTTCGTTAGATGTATACTGTGTCCAATTTTAGATTTTTTTTACTTTGAACCAATTTAACGTACTCTTTTTGAAGTTAGCCAGACTCTTGAAAATATATTGCGACAGGGGAAATACTGATGAAATAATAAGAAGCAAAAATGTTTTTCATATGAAATCAGTAGGTTGAAATTAACATGAATTAGGCAATATTTTAAATTTCAAAATGTATAAAACAAGGAGTCAAAAGGATTCGATTATATTTTGCTTTCAATTTGTCGTACTTTAAATTCACAAGGGTCTACAATATCTGATAACCATGCTCGTCGGACAAATCTGCTTCAATTCATGTTGTCTCTAATGCTGCAATAAATGTTGAGCGATTGAAGTCAGATTCTGATTGGTTTCAATTTTAACCAATCAAAATTGAACCAAAATTACAAAATTTTGAGAAAATAAATCATTTTCGTTATTAACGAATTAGCGCGAAATTTCACGTAAAATTCATAATATGACATTTTTTAATTTTGAAATTTGGTCGACTTTTTTTACAACCTTTTCATATCTCAAATCCAGGCTTCCAAAAAGGATAAGGATAGAAGGAATAAACCAAGAGGGATAGAGGGGGATAAGGATAGGCATAGGATAGGGATGGAAAATTCAGAGCCATAGAGGGATAGGGATGGAAAGTCCCATCCTCCTTTTTATCCCGTTTCTATCCCTTCATCGAAAATACCGGCAAATTTTTTTGACAATATTTTCCTCCAAATATACCCCCAAGTTATTTATAGATTAATAAATTCAATTTTAACCTCACTTCCGTTTAAACCGGAAATGATGAGTCATCCAAAATACCGCCAAATTTTTCTTCGACAATATTTTACCTTCAAATATACCTCCCAAGTGATTCGGTCTGTATGCTAAAATTTTGTTCGTATTTACAAAAACGGGATAAAAAAGGGATAAAGTCTATTCCGGGCCCGGGAAAAGAGGGATAATCTATCTCTTCGTCCCAATCCCGTTAATATCCCGTTTTGGGGGATAAAAACGGGATAGGGATGGAAAATCGGCGGGAATGCATCCCTTTTGGAAGCCTGCTCAAATCGCTTCCTGAGGTGATTTTAAGTTGTCTGTCAATATATAAAAAAATATTCCAGCCCGGCCGAGAACGAGAAATTTTACCAACGCATTGGACAGGCTACCCGGACATTCCTTAAGATAATCAAAGTTTTTGATTCTGCACAACGATTCCGACTTATTTCATATTAAGTTGATTTTTCACAATCTATACTAAATTAATGAAAATTTCTCAAAGTTACAAGACTAATTTAACTTTAAAAAATAAACTTTTAGCTTACATAGGAGGCGGTATTAATTCATCAAAAAAGTTGTATTGATCAAAAAAGTGTTTTTGGTCAAAAAAAGTGTTATTGGTAAAGAATAAATGACCAATAGTTTATTGATTTAAAAATAATTAGCTAAAAGTTTTCGTACAGCAAAAAAATCGACGGAAAAATAACTTGAGAAAATTGCGATGAAAAACCTTGAAAAAAGCTTGATTCAATTGGTTTTTATCAATTATTTTCTTGATAAATAATTTATTTTTGATCAATTTCATTTTTTTGAACAATTATATTTTTTTTGATCGATTAAATTTTTGATCAATTAATAATTCCTCTTTTTATAGGGCTGCCCATTTCAACTTCTTTAAATTTCGTCATTACATTTCACCTGTTTTCTTTCCCGTCATTCTGTAGCCTTGGAAATATATCTACATTTCGAATATAATTCTTATCTGCCTCATGGCTAGATTACTGAGGAATATTTAGAGAAAAAACAGTCGTGGCAGATTTGTCCGTCGAGATTGTGGTCGTATTAGAAATAAATTGCTACAGGGTGAAAGGAATGTTGTAGATATGATGGAATCAGACATCGTTTACAAGAAAAACATGACTGCATATTTTAAGCGATTAACTTTAGGTTTTTTTTATAATGAATTTATTTGACAAGTGACCGTTAAAATGACGTAACGTTTTTATGTCTATTTTGAAAGTGACATATTTGCGAGCTTAAAGGTCATATATTTGAACCATAATCCACCTCATTTAGGTGAGGAGAGGATCAAGCGTCAGAAAAAACCTCCTGATTGAAAACGTGAATTCTTCAGAAATTTTTTAGAAATAATTTTATTCTTTAAAATTGGAAACATATTATTCGATAACACCAAATATACCAAAGAGTACCCGGTGCGCATTCTAGGGTGCTTTCGGTTTTTGAAACGAAAATTTTAGTAGAGAAGAATTTTTGGAAATATTCAAAAATTCACGTTTTTGATTGGTCCCAAATCAATTGTCGTGAAATTAGAAACAAGAGCTACAGTCGTGTTCTCGAAAGTCTTGGTATCACCGGTATAACATATTTGTTCTTGGTCTAGTATTCTTGGTGATGTATGGATTGCACACCCCAAGAGGACAAATCCTGAATATTTTAAAAAATTCGGAATCTGAGCATTTGATTTTTTTCGATAATTGTAAAACTTTATTAACAAAAGATTTGAAGTTACAAAAATATTTAGAAATGCAGTCCTACAACCTAATCACCCCGCTTCTTTTATTTGCTTTTATTTAGTTGATTCCTTTCCAATCTGACGAATAAAATCGGCCTATTCTTCAATCCAGGGTTTTTATTGGGTGCTAGTATCTCGCGTTGTTTGTATCTTTCAAACATACATGATCTATTCTCTGAGGGTCTTTAATCCATATGTCTAATATAATATTACAGTAGGGTAATTTTGACCAAGTGGACAAAATTTTTTTTTTGATTTTAAGCTTTTTATACTTGACAAAAATTTTGAGAACCAAAAAATGTAAAAATCACTTATCGTTGAAAATAACTATGAGGATGAACGTGATTTCTAATTTTGTCAGTGAATAATCATGCGTTAGATAACTCTTCTGATAGAAAATAAATCAAATATGTTTATTGCTATTATCAACGAACGTTAAAATACGATTATTTTAATCGGATGTTAATAACCGAAAATAAATAATAAACATTAAACAACTCAATAGATTCAAATTTTTAATGTGACTGTGATTGTTGGGACAATATAATTAATTATCAAATTTTTCATATCATATGAATCATATGTCTTGCAAAAATAATTTTTTGGTATAAAAAATAAGTTTCAAAATTTGAATTAATTATTGTGAGTTCGACAAAAATATAAAAAAATGTAGAAACAAATTATTCGGTTGCATTTTTCAACTTTGAGGATCACGGTTTGAAAAATCTGACAGTATGGCCAAATTACTATCTTACCGTTAAAAATGTCATTTGGGTAGTATTTAAGAAATTTGAGAATTTAATAAATATTTGTTTGTTTCAAATAATAATAATTATTAATTCTCTTTAAAATTTTTGCGAGTCATTATTGTTTATTTAAGTCTGTTAACCTGCTACTACAATCGAAGACAAACTGGAATCAGAAAATTGTATGAGCTCCCGGCATGTCCCGCTGTGCGGCATTATACTAATGTTTTAACAAAATAAACAGCTCAAGTTTTTTGAATTGTCACATTAATTCCACCAGGAGGTTAGACTGCAAACATTTGAGCCGAAAGATAGTAAATTTAAACTTTCGAGCCGCCTAAAGAAAAATGTGACAATTAAAAAATAAATTATGCTTTATTTCCGAATACATCAATAATCATTATGTGTTTTAAATAATATAAGCAACGTTACGTTTATAACAAGACAAGCCCTAGAAAGCAAAATATTTTTGTATAACACTCTACACCAGGCTTGTAGAAGATATGGCTTTTGCGTGGGTTTTCAATACTTTTTTTGTGTAGGTTTAAGCAAAAGATAGGGAAAAATGGGGATTGAAAATTCGGTCGGGGATGAATTCCTTTACAAGCCTGCTCTACACTGTCGTCAGAGTTTTAAACCTTTGAAATTCTATATTTTAGAAAAAAGTCACTTTCATGAAAGCAAAAAAAATTGTTTTAAAATTGCAAAAATAACACAGTATTTCTGACAAATCAATAGTCACCCACGTTTAAAACGCCAAAATTATAATTAAAAATTCATCAATTATATGTTTAAGAAATAAAATCAAAAGTTTTAAAGGGCTCATAATTTTAAGAATTGTAATCAGTCCTCATTATTTTCTGCTTAAAAACTCGTAATTTTTCATCTTTAAATTTTTGTTAGAAGTTTCCGTTAATTAATTTTTGATAGATTTTGTCAAAAAAATCAAGTTTCTACAACTGTCGATTTCCGTTTCTTTTCCGATTCTAGTTCCGGCACACGTTCATAACAATTCAGCAGAGGTAAATCGCGTTGAGCTCCTTAAAAAAAGTTTTGCGAAATCGTATACCATCATTTCCATAATAGAATGCCACAAAATAATTACCCACTTTTGTTCATCAGTTTCACATTGAACAAATTGAGCTCAATTTAGAACATACGGATCAGAGAAATGGAATCTGAGCAAAATTTGATTCATTTTTAGGTTTACAGGTCATTAAAATGTGGGCGTATTTTAAGGGGTAAGATTGTATTTCGGCTGCAAGTTTTTCGGCAATTTTTATTGAATATCGACTTTTCTAGAGTCATATTCATTTTTGAGGGATGAGAGTAGCGGGAATCGCTTAGAAATATTATATCACGTATATTATATGTGTATATCCCTTAACGACGAAGATAGATATTTTCTAGTTTGGTCAGTACATTGTTACGTACCAGTAGTACCAATGTACTAGACCAAACTAGACGAATATCTATTCCTCGTAAGGGATATATGTGTATAAAACATTATTTGAAAATTATAATATTTTTTTTTTCAAATCAGAAAAATACCTCAAAGTTGGAAATTGTAAACATCCCTTTATCACTTTTTGGTAGAATGCGTAGCCACAACGTTAAAATCACACGTTTAAAACGAGTAGTGCTACGCGCATTCTACCAAAAAGTGATAAAGGGATATGAGATATTTAATTATTAAATTTATGGTAGCAGAAAAAAAATGTCTAAAATTTTTGTTTTGATGATTTTATCAGAAATTTTATGGTTTACATTGAACCGGAAGCTCAATCCCATAAAAATTCTAGAAATGTACAAAAACTTTCAATATTTTTGTTATATAGATCAACGGACCTCAGAGTAGAAATCCTAACTATTTGAAAAATGCGAAATCTGAGAATTTGGTTGGTTGATCCTTTCCTAATCTGACCAATGAAATCGGCCTTTTCCTCAATCAACGGTTTTGATTGGGTGCTAATATCTTGCGTTGTTTGTATCATTCAAATAGTTAGGATTTGTACTCTGAGGTCCGTTNATCCATATATAGCCGAAATACTATCATACCATTTCAAGGGGTGTTGATGTCCGATTTGCAAGTTTGCAGAACTAGTTTGGGAAAATCTGAAGCTTCATCAATAATTCCAAAAATGTTTATTTGTAGACCTGGCCTAATATTGTGAAATCGGAGGTCAAAAAAGTTTTGATGAGTTAAAATTTGAAATAATACGATGAATTCCCAAATTTTGATTTCTAAGAGAGCAATTTTCATTTCGAAGGCAAAATTTTTCTAGCAGTCCGATAAACCGACGATTTTTGGCCATTTTTCACGATTTTCAACTTTTCAAACTACCTCCTAAGAGGTTTAATATCAAAAAAGGCCCAAAGTACATATTGTTACATGACAATGTATGTAGGAGCCATGTTTTCGAATTTCGATGCAGACTTGAAATATGACTTCTCGACAAAAAATTTCGATAAAAATGTGCTGAGATTTTGTAACGGATATTTTAACAAACAATATTTTTTAACTTAATTCCTAAAAAAATTCTTTAAAAACTAAAAACGCGAATTTTTATGTTTAATGAAGAAGCGCGGTCTATGAAAGCAGGCGCAAAAAAAATATCGGGTGTAGAATTTATTTTTTAGAGAATATCATAAAAATATTTTGCTGCAATTTTAAAAGATTATTTCTCCTTAGAAAAGAGTTTGAGATAAGTTTTGGAATCGTATTTCATCATTTCCATGATAGAATGCCAAAAAATAATGGCCCACTTTTGAGCATCAATTTCCTTTTGAACAGATTGAGCTCAATTTAGAACATACGCCTCAGAGAAATGAGACTTGAACAAAATCAGATTGACAAGAGGTTTTTAAGATAACATTATAATTTGGGCGTAGTTTCGGTCATGCAAAAACTCCGTTATGTAGCTTTTATGATCTAACGTGGGGTTTATAAAAGTTTAAAATGTCAAAATTCTGATTATCAGGGTTATTTTGCTGTTAACGAACAGATCATGAATAATCAATAACCTGAGTTTCAATTTTATTACGAACTTTCCTAATCTTGTTACGTACGTATCTACATTTTAATCACGTGACTACCAAAAATATTTTTTATAATTTTTTTGCCGTTTTTCCAAATATAATTAATCAGTATCCCCGAGAAGTTTCAGAAGAATTCACCTTTTATTTATATAGGTCGATATTAATGGTTGACACGCTATACATAGGCGCTTCCTAACAAGAAAAATGAATATTTAACAATGATTTTTCCCTCATATCCCCACTTGCACCCATTTCATTACTCACCTCCGCCTGTGTGTTTTTAAAAGCAGAATTAATTGTTTCTTTCATTATTCAAAATGAAAATATTCTTCATTTTTGCGACGAATCGTTATGGTTCTTAACTAATTTTCGTTGAGAGAAAAAACAGGGTTTTGGACATGTTGTGGACATCTGAACCGCTTTGTTTTCACCTGATCAAAACTGAAAATTGGATCCAAATTATGCATCCGAATGATGAATTATTGAATTGATGATCAATTTTCTGACTGGGATCAAATCAAGGAAACTTTGTGGTTTTGTTATAGTGTCGACTAAATGTGCCCTAGTTAAGTTATAGGCGTGGAGGCGCGCAAAAATGCACAGTGGTACAAGACAAATATTGGGAACGATACTGTCTGAGGGTTTTCTTGCTGCGTGTTTTCAAATCTTTTGATATTTAAAAAATACGTCAAAAATTGGCCATTAACTTAATTATGCGACCTTTGAAGCAATTATTGATTAAAGGCCCTTTACTGACATATCGTGAATATTTGAGAAATGCGGAATCCGAGCACATAGTCGGCTGGATCGGCTTAAATCTGACCTATAAAATCGGTTTATTCTGCAATCCCGGGTTTTTATTGGATGTCAGTATCCCGCATTATTTGTATCATTCATATAGTCACGATCTGTCAACTGAGGGCGTTTGTTCATATACTTAAAACCCCGATTCAACTGAAATTGAGCTAGAAAAATGAACTTAAATAAAGTTGATTGGCATTTCTGAACATAAAACGCTAAACTATTTCTTTTGGAATTTATATAAGAGCCAAATATTCAATCATGAAAGTACTTCCCATTTCATGGCACTTGTCATCCGTTATTTCGAGAAGAGGTAAGTTTGTGCGTATATGTTACTAGAAATGATTATAGACAAAAATGAATTCCAAACAAAAACGTAATTTCCTAAATTTCACTAGATTTGATACTGCTCTTTTCTACAAAAATCTAGTAGATACTGTCTCCGCTATATTTTTTGATATGAACTACAGTATCAGACGCTAGATTGAAGTTTTTTTATACAGATTTAATTAAATTTTTCGTTGGTGTTTCACGCATCACTTATTATTACCTTATAAATTAACTATAAATTACACTATGAATTGAGTGATGCGTGAAACACCGACAAAAAATAAAATTCAACCTGTATAAACTTCTAAACCCAACTTTTCAGATTCAAACTGTTTATAAAATATCAATTAAATTAAAAAGCATGAGGTAAAAATTTAATTGAATTCTGAAATTCAATAGTGAGATACCTGAATTTTTTTATTCCTGCAATTCTTTGAATATACTACAGAATGTGTTTAGCTTTTGGGGTTTTCCCGGGGTGATTAAAACGCCCCATAATTTATCACCCAAGTCGCGCTCTGATTGGTCAGGCGTGACTCACCTCGGGAAAAGAAACCCCGAAAGCTAAAACACATTCGGTATACTATTATAGTTTATTCTTTTTTTCCAACGGAAGGGGATCCGAAATGAGGATTATATCTATAGCGCTTGTTCGAATCTCACTTATGTTGCTCAGTGATTGTGTTAGTGATTGCCTATCATTGCTATCATCATGCTCAAGACAATCACTAAGACAACATTAGAAGGATTCAAACACGCGCTATTGAGATAACCCTTATTTTCAAGATCCACTTAGGTTGGAAAAAGGATATTTAGTAAGGAAAGTAAGAATTTTATCACGACTTTTTGTGAAATTTGTTGGTTTTTTATGTAATAGGTGTGACGATGCATTCGAGATAAAATGTCGTATCAAATCATAATAGCAGACAAAATTAACCGGGTTTGCAAATAAACATTGATCTAACTTTCCAATTATGAATCGTCAAAATATACAAAGATTTAGTTCTTTATCCGTTTAACATAAATTATGTTCTAATTTATGAATTAAGTTATGATAAAAATCCGGTTTGGACCCAATCCATGATCGCAGAGTGAGAATCGCCTGGTCCAAAAACTTCATTTAAAGGGTGGTCGTCGCAAAATGAGGCTCTAGTAACAAATTTTCCCAATTTTAATTATATGCCTTTTTATAAAAATATGGAAAATAACAACCATTTTGGTACTCGTTTCATTCTGATACATAGCCAGAAAAGCACTTTTTAATAAGTTTAAAAATATTTCGTTTGAAAAAAATTGAAATTTCTTCATTTTTGGAAATTTAAAACACGATTTACAAAAAAACGAGTCAGAAATTTAGACAAAACTCAACTTGATTTTCTGTACGGACTCTTCAGCTGCACATTCATCTACGTTATGAATCTGTGCCTTTTAAAACTAGGGAGAAGATACGTTTTGATTGAGACCCCTAAAAAAGGGTCAAAATACTGTTTTTTGGTGATACTGAGACCAAATTTTAGAATTTTTAAGAAAACTCAACTTGATTTTTGCTCACGTTCTGTCCGGGTAATTTGAGTCGTAAAATATCAGGGAGGAGATACATTTTGAAAAAATAATTCCGTTATTTTTGTAAGCACGTTTCTGATTGGACGAGCCATCCGTCACTTTCGATTTTTTTATAGGGTGCAAGATTTTTGCTCCAATACATTAGTCAGATGCAAAACTTTGTCCTGTAGTTTGTACTCTTGCGATAATTGGCCATTGAAAACCCGTTTTTTTGCCTCAAAGTACGACGACCACCCCCTTAAAATAAGAATTATGTTTTCTCCACGGATTTTTTTCATTATTTTAGATAAAGACGTTTTATTGAAATTTTTTTTGAAAATTCATGAACCCGTGCACTCATTAAGTTTTGGTCAGTCAGTCATTGATATGCATAGGCAGATACAATTCGTTTTTTTTTGAGATTTCCTTTCGTGGTGAAAATTTTTATTCAAAATTTTCAGCAAACATTATTTATTTCGCTTATAAAAAAGAATCCACTGTTCTTTTAATACGTATTAGCGGATTTGTTTTAAAAAATATTTTTGTTTAACTCGTAGACTCGATTTCCGGCAAGTAGTGACCATTCACCATTAAATCGCATTTTACGACGCTTAAACATTAATGACAAGACCAGTTATAAAGTTATCGATAAACTTTAAGATGAAATGACGTTTGTGCGTTTTTTTATTGAAAATTTTTACTGTATTACAGTACTTATTTTTTGCAAAAATTTTTTAAATCACAAAATTAAACCTTTCATCGTGATCAGAAAAAAATTCTAAGACTTTTTTCCCAATACACTATAGCCCCAAAATGATCACGTGACCGTATATTTAAGGAATAAGGTTGGTAAAAGTAGTACTGTTTTTTTCCAAAAATTGCNCATATAATAATTGTTAAATGGAACTAGAAAAAACCCTTTGAAGTTAACTAAACAGTAGTTCAAAATATAAATAAACGTTTGAATTCGTATGATTATTGCACTGCTGCCCGTCACTGGGGTACATTTTCGCGAATTTTTTTTTCTCATCCCCATTAAATGCCTTTTTGTTCATCGGAATTTTTTTATTTTTATTTTAATTTTATTGCAAATTGGCTGAATATTATTTTAAGCTATTGAAAAATGTATGTTGATAATGAAACTTTGCTTATATGGCTCGATCTATAGAATGGTCACTAGTTGCCGGAAATCGAGTCTGGGTACAGATTCATGTCTAAAGTCTACGAGTTAACAAAAAACAAATGAATTGCAAAAAAGAGTATACGAGTCAGACAAATTTTAATTCTCATTTTTTAACAAAACCGTTAACAAATCAAAAATGGATGCTGAAAAAGCACGGTATAGATATTTCTTAAAAAAATAAGAGATTGAAACTGTAAAAAAAAATTGAACGGCTAGTGGGGTAATTTGAGATATATATTTTTGAGTGTTTTTTGTCTATCAGTGATCAGAAAATGAATTCTTAAAACCCTCATTGTCAAAAATATCTTGTATTTTGAGTCTTATCAGGTCCTTTTTTTAATTTATAATGTAAACAGCCGTTATCAAAGAAATATTTGTTATAAAAAAATTTTGAGTCCATCTCAAAAACGTTAACTATCTCTATAGCGCGCGTTCGAATCCCCACTAAGGGTGCTTGATATTGGGACCGCTAAATTTGATCGGTGTGTAATCACTGATGCAATCACTAAGACAATACTTAGACAACACTAGTGATATTCGAACACGCGCTATAGAAATAGTTAACGTTTTTAAGATGGACTTGGTTGATACAAGAATATGGGCTGTCCAAATTATCAATTATGTATTTTTCATCAAATGCCGAAAAATTTGTATGTCTTTTTTTCGTATTTTCTATCCGGACATTTTTTCTGCAGTTTCATCAGTATTTGTTTAAAAACATAGAATTTGACGCTGCGCACCCTACTTGGATAAAATGCAAACGTTTTCAAGTTCCATAAATTCGATCGGTTTTAAATTATCAAATCTAGTTCCTGTTAAGATAGTAGTAAAACTTGAAAATATATTAATAAATATATATAAAATATAATATATCCGATTTTTGAGATCACAAGACTTAAAAATAATGCCGATATTAAGAAAAAAAATTCTAACCAAGCAACTAAGGATTTAAAGTAGATTTTTGGTGTTAGATAACCGAAAACGTAAGTGAAATAACTTGGAAATGAATACTAGTTTCTCAGCTGAGAGTTGCTGGAGATTTAAAAATAGATAGTTATAAACGAAAAACCAGTTAAAAAAGTTTGACTAGAACTCGATTTAAACTTTTACAGATGTCACAAGCTAGATTTGCTCCAATTTTCAGCCTATTCGGTCTTTAAGGGGTTGGTCGTCAGAATTTAGTTCTGAATCAAGGTTTTTATTGACGAATTGGCTCGATATCCCCTATTCACACTTTTGAATATCCCGGCCCTACTACTTAAAAACGGGGTATACCATTTTCATCGATAATTTTTTTGGTCGACTTTTTTTAAAAAGCCTATCTTTAACTATAGAGAAATGTGTAGGCGGAATATATTTATTATTTCCAATGCAAATTTCTAGAATATATTCAAAGTGTTTTGAAATTTTTTTTTGCATTGACTACAACAGAAATATAATAGCTTTTTTCTGACAAAGTTTGTGATATCACACACACCCATCTTTCAATTGTATACATTTTTTTCGTTAATAAGAGAAGTTTTCGCCTACGCAATTTTTATAGCAAAAGATAGGGGAAAAAAAGTCGACCAAAAAATTATCGATGAAATGGTATACCTCCTTAAAAACACACTGCGTTTCCTAATCAGGGCCGGGATATTCACAAAAGTGTGAATAGGGGATATTCCGCAATAACAGACCAAATTTTTTTAAATACCTTATTTGAACGAAAATTTGATTTTGAAAGACAAATCGAAAGTCAGAAATGGTTCGTCGAACAGAAACCAGCTTCAAACTATAGGAATATTTTAAAGCCTACCCCTAGAAAGTGTTTGAAACCCAAACAAATAATGGGAATTCAAACAAACCAGTCAGTATGTGCGCATTTCCCAACGAGAACTTTTTAGGAGATTTGTCTGATTTTGCCTCACTTTCCAACAAACACCTACTTCTGTTAACTGTTCAAAATTTAGTTTTCTTTTCGTTCTTGTTAACATAAAAATTCCAATAATATCAAGTGAAAAAAACTCCAAAAAATCGATTGACACTAGGTTTTTTTAAATGCTGAGTACAAGGGTTACATATTCAATTTCCCTAATTATTTAAATACAGAATTAAACTCAGTTGTAGGAGTGAGCATTTTTTTAAGCACCTAAATATCAAATCCGTTTTTATAAATTTGGTCTTCAAATCGAACAAATTTCATAAGTCAACAAATTGTTATTTATGCCCGACCTGTTAAAAATTAATCTGGTTCCGCGAATCAGAATTTAAAAACTTTTGTGACGCGTGATTACGTAACGTGTTTCGAGCTTCTCGATCATTAATTTGAAGTTTTGCTTCTTCCTCACGTCAACGTTACCAATGAACGCCAAAACCTCAAACTTACGAACAGGTTAAGGGAGACGTGTAAAAACCAAACACACAAGAGCACAATATTTACAAATAAGTACATAAAATGCCTTAAGTGGATTGTGGGTGTAAATAAAGCAAAAGTGAAGAAGAAATTGTTTCTTTATTATCGAATCGTGGAAAAAAAGTATTATGAAAAAATATGACGCTCTGATTTGAAAAAGCGACGCAACTCACGCACTAATAATAATGAATACGTAAAAAAAGTGGTTTGATTGGTTCTAGGCTTTTTAGCGTGGGCGTTAGATTCTCTTTTCATCATACTGGAAAGTTCACCATCAGCAAATTAATTATTAACAATGAATCTGTTTTTTCACGCATTAAAACCTACAAAGAATATTTTTTGCAACGACTTTTCCCGTAATGTATGGCAACATTTCATTAGATAATATTCTGTTTTATTCAATTTTTGAAACAAATTGACCAAGATTATTCAGATTTTGAGAGAATTTCTGAATTTCATTTTTACCGTTTTAAATCAAAGGAGATTTCAACATCTTTGCTTGATTCAATTTAAAGCAAATGACCGAGAATTTAACAAATTTTTGTGTGATGAGAACATCTTTTTACCAGTTTTTCGATGCCAACCGGTGAGCCATTCTTTACCAGAATCAAAAAATTTTACTTGCAGTTGACAGAGAAGGTTTTAGTCTCCCGTATTTTTTTTCTCATTTATTCTTATCTGCCCGTTATCGGCCCTTTCAATCCAGCTCGAGGAAAGGGCTATTTTCCCAGGCAATTCAACATTCTACACCCACAACCCCTTAAAAGTGTTTTAATGATTTCTTGAGCTGAAGCTCAAATTGGAACCAACGCGTACTCACTGGCTAGTAAGGTTAAAAAACTTGTGATCAGTTGAAATCCCATTTGTAACAGGAAAACATTCAGGGCACATACAGTAGGAATCAGAGGTTTCCGGAGTTGTGTGTTAATACAGCGCGTCACTCATTGGTCGGTTATACCAAACACAATAGCTACCAAAAAAATCGCGAATTCGGAGAAACCCCGATTACGATTGTCAATGAAATTGTGTGAGTAGATAAAAATAAATAATGAAATTTTGGCGTTCCAACCTTAACATTTTTCAGACTAAAAATTTTTCATCGCTTTTTATCGAGCTTGATTTTTTTTGTGCGTTTCATTATATTAAAATGCATCTTCAATGCAATAGATTTCAAAAATCATACATATGTAGTTTTGGAGAGCATTTTACTCGATTTTAACCCTAATCTCATGCTTAAATTGACATTTTCAACCCACTTAAAATTAAATCATACAGTATAAAAGGCTTCTCATTTTAATTAGGCAGTAGAAAACAATCTCGTCAGCAGATTATAAAAACTAGCGGCTCCAGGGCCTCAAATTCGCACCTCGGGCCCTTTTCTTTCGTTCGACTCTGACAAATTTCAATCGAAATTATCCGTTTATTTAAGCATGAAAGAAGGTAGTTTTTAGAAAATGATTTGTGAACAAAATAAACCGCAAAGAAACGGTTAGCTTGATTTTTTTGCAGCACATTTTAACGTATTTGTAAATATTTATTGCATGCTTGGCCGAAGATTAACTGAGATAATTCTTAATTTTGTCCCTATGTGGCTCATTTTAAGATAAATTAAAATGAGGTTTTCTGGACGTCAGAAAAATAGATAAAAAACGTATAATTTTTTATCACTTTTTTTAAACTTTTCAATTTATTGGTAGAGCTTCTGTCTGGAGCCTGAATTTCCCGATGGAGCGGTAAAATTGGATCGATAGTAAATGTTCGAATGTAATAAAGTTGGCATTTTTTATTGACTGCAGAACAATGTTTAGAGCAAACAATTTCAAAATTTACTTACTAATTTGATTTTTCAGATTCAATTTTTAAATTTTAAATACATTTTTTATATATAAAATTACATTATACAGGGGGCCCTGAGGGCCCCCAATATATTGCCGAGAGTTTTTGGCAAAAAAAATTCTGGCAAATTGAGCACATACGGCAATATCGAAGCACTTTCGGCAATTATGAACAAAAATAAATTTTTTCGTTTCAAAAATGAAAAAACGCGTAGGCGTTTGGAAATGACTTCATATCCCCTTATCACCTTTGGTTAGAATTGCGTAGCCTTGAGAATTGCTCAGTCGGAGTCATCGTCGTAGAAGAATCCTTTAGTCCTAAAAATGTGTGTAAATTTTCTCGAGAGTCAACGAGTCGGCGGGAGTAAGTGGGTAGTTGGGGAAACTTTCCGTTTCAGCGACGCGCTTGCGCCCTCTAGGGGGGGGGTCGAGAAAAAATATGTGATAGGAATGTGACAGTATGATACCTCTTTTTAACTTGCAAAGTGAAAATATCCTTTAGCTAATTACAGCCAATCAAAATGGTAAAAAAGCACGGAGTTATTTTGAGCGCCTAGCTTTAGCCGATTGTCAAGGGTTTTGAAAATTAAAATCTTACCTGGTACTATTTTTTTATTGGCCGTTAATTACTAAAGGGTCAATTTTGTATCGTGAAGTGATTCTCGGAATTTATATTTCGGATGTGCCACTTTAGCCCGTTTCTAGAAAAAAATAAGAAAATCAGTTTTGCAAAAAAAACTAACAAAAAGTTTGATTTTTTCAAAAAACTGATATTTTTGCGGCCTAGTTTCTCAACAAACTCAAATTAAGTCACAAACATTGATGTTTTACCTTAAATTGCCCTGCTTCTCTGCCTGCGGTTAGTTTTTAAAAGTTGCAACTTTAATGTTCACCAAATCTTTAAATAAAAGTTTACTATTGATCGAAAAAAGTTTCTGGCTGAACTTAGCAAAGGTGGAATTGCATTACTAGACGCATCTTTACAAGAAATAGTTAATCTATTTTTTTTCTTATTACAGGTTTTTTTCAATTTTAAAAAATCATTTTTTAGGGCTCAAAAATTGTGCTTAGTAATCAAGTTTTGTAAATTAAGATTTCAATTTAAGGGACAATTAAATAAGCTTTTTAAAAAGTTACACAATAATGGGGACATTGAATAAAATTATTATGAGCTAAAGGTATTCGGAATGTGGCTATTACGCATAAATTGCCGTTCTAAATATCTAGATTTGTTTAGCCAGACTCTCTCTATCAACATATTTTTTCTTCGACCCCCCCCCTTAGAGGGCGCAGCGCGTCGCCTGGAACGGAGAGTTTCCCCAATCTAACCTCTCGCTGACTCGCATTGACTCTCGAGAATTTACACAACATTTTTAGCTAAGGATCTTCTTCTACGACGATGACTCCGACTGAGCAAAATTCTCAATGGCCTACGCATTCTAACGAAAGGTGATAAGGGATATGTCAAACAATTTTTTCAATTCTTTATAAGAGTTCTACGATAGGTATGAATGGACGTGGAATCACAATGTTATTCTCCATCAATGCAATCAACTCAAACGTTTGATTAGAGTAGATTTTGGGAAACATAAATCCTGTTAAAGTACCCGTCATCATGAACGCAAACTACGTACAATGAGATATTAAAGCTGAAAAAATCGGCAAAATTCGGCAAAATTTGGCACTTTCGGAAATATTTGGGACCAGGGAATTATTTTCAGCTAAAAATCGTTGATTGCTGTAAGTTAAATTCAGGCAATATTCAGCAATTCGGCAATATTGGGCGCGAGCTATTGGGCTCCCCGGTATTCGAATTAATGTAACCATTTAAATTTTAATTTGCTTCAAATTTTGCAATTACTCCGACATCCAGTTTTTCCTAAATCCTTTATTGCCCTCTCCCAAAGATTCGGTCCATCAAAAACACGGGATCTCCTTCATACTTTTT
>SCLH01000118.1:13583-39136 GCA_004367855.1 Oikopleura vanhoeffeni
GAGCATTTTTGTCCAGAAACGACGTCGGTTAATTGGCTCAGATCAGCCGACAACCAGTTTCTATAACTTATCACCTACCCGAACGCCGTTTGTGGGACCAGGATCGGACTTTCAACAATTCGAAATGATCGCCAATATCCCCTATTCACACTTTGAATGATAGCCCGGCCTGACTACTTTTAAAAACATGATACTACGATTTCCTTAATCAGGGCGGATATTTAACAAAAGTGTGAATAGGGATAGGTATTTAATTCATTATCAATTATGCGGAACGTTTTCGTTATTCATTTCAAGCATTTACATATTGATTAACAAGAAAAGTACACAAGTCAAGTTCAGGCGCAGATCTAGATTTTACAAACTAATTCGAAGAACTGGGCAGTATTTACGAAACAAAATATGTGCCCAGATTTCGTTAAAAGTTGGAAAATACTTCTGGGTGTTTGTTTGGTGTTAATTTTGGTCTTAACATGCGATATAGAATGGTTTCAGACCGTAAAACGATCCCAAGACTCCCGACAGGTTTTTCTGTATAAATATATATAATTTGTAGAATTAATGTTGATTGCAAAGCATAGAGAGGACCTCGAGGCAATTTTTCGATTTTGGCAAACAAGTAGATCTTGTTACAGCTGATCAAAAATAAAGTTCAAACCGAATTTGTGAAATTCATTCAGCGAGACCAGATTTTTTTAATTGATAATTATCATGCATAAATCTCAGAACTTGATGTCAATGTTCTGATGTGTCGGTATGTGTCAGATTAAACTGACTTATATTTATCCCTATCTGTGAGGATAATTTTAAAGACATTTATTTTTATGCTGTGTCGCAAATTACACTCAAGTAGCGCTAAAGAGCAAATATCTTTGAAATCCCCGGAATAAAAAAAATATAAAGACAAAATAACAGTTTGTCCTTTTATTTCGGTCAAAGATGACACAGATTTTAAAATCACAAACCAGAAAAAATTTGAGTAAATTATGTAATTCACGTCGAACGAAACTTTTTCGTGAATTTCCATGTTTTGGGAATTTTTCGACGGGGTTTCAAAAAATATTTTTGACTCAAACTTATTTTTTTCTCGCCATATAAAGGATCTTTCACGATCACAATGATCAGTTACAATTTTCAATGGCCAAATTTACAAATAATCCTATCACAGGGACATTTTTTTTCTTATAATTAAGTTCAAAATAAACAGGTTAAAATTAGGCCATTTAACCAAAAAAATCTCAAACTGGTTGCCTCTGTTTCTGATTGGTCGGTATTGTGTCAGATAAAACTGACTATATTTTCTTACTATAATGTTACTCTTAAGCCTATTTTTTTTTGGATGAAAATATAACTCAGGGACGCAAGAGCAATATTCTTTTAAATACGATACCAGAAATTAATAAGGACAAAAATGACAATGTTGTTCCTTTATTTTTGGTCAGTGATCGTAAAAAGATTCAAAAATTTTATTGACCAAAGAATATTTTGTGTAAAATTACTTCAATTATGACCTCAAAGGACATTTTTTCATTAATTTTCAGGTTTTGGGATTTTTTAAACTTTTAAATTTTATAATTTTGATGTTAAATTGTTTCAGAAATAAAACTCTTATTAATGCTATGTATTAAAAACCAAAGAATTTGTTTTGACTTCAAATTTGTGAATTTGGACTCCAATTTTTTTTTATAAATGAAATTCATAACTTTCTTTAATCATCGACCGAATCTAGAAAATGGTTTTATTAATGTCTTTCAATATCTCATGTATGATTTATTTCAAAAAATAATTGCCGTGCCTCCTTTCAGTGAAATTTGTTAACCTGAAAAATAAGCAGTAAGAGTGATAGAGTCATCTTTATCCTACACAATACCGCCAATCAGAACAGGGCCAACAGTTCTGAGGATTTCTGTTAAAATTTCCAAATTTGGACTTTATTTTGTCCCTTGCATAGGATAATTCGCTATGTGTAGTGAAATTAGTGAGTTCTAATCATGTTAAAACGTAAATATTCATTTAGCGAAATACGGGTTTGAGTCTAAATCTTCTGAAAAATCCGTTGAAATAAAATACCGAAAAACCCTGAAATTAATGGAAAACTTCGTTTTGAGGTTTAAATTGGGTAATTTCACACAGAATATTTTCGTGGCCAATTGAATATTGTTGAAATCTTTTTACATCCTTACCAAATATAAAGGAGCAGAATTGTCAATTGTTTGTCTTTTAATTTCTGATTCTGGTTGTTAAATTTAAAGATATTGCTTCTCTAGCGCTCCCTGAGTATATATTTTATCCGAAAAAAAATAAAATAGGTTAAGGGGTAGATGTTCGGTTTTTTTTTTTTTTGAGCCCTTTATAGAATTAATTATAATACATTAATATCGGTTATGACTAAAGTAGACCCAGGAATTCTCATGGTGGCAACAATTTCTTCAAAACCAATCTAGAACAAATCTAGAATTTTTCAAAATTCGAATATTTTGTCGCGGTTAACCCGCATAAAACCGGTTTATTCCCCCATTTATATGAACATTTTTTATTTGGTGAATATGGACCACACCGAAAACGATGCATGACATCAAAATTATCGGAAATGTCTTAATCGACTTCTAGAAATTTCAATTAGTTTTAAGCCAAAATGTTAAACCTAATTATCGAATTTGACGCTGATTGGTTAAAAATTTTGATTAGCTGAATGATTTAGCCGTAATTTTGTTTAGCCGTAAAACTTTGGCGTCAAAAACCTCAAGAATCTTGTGATTTGATTTTTCAATACGCATTGACTCTTGTGCCATTTTTTAGGTCTCTGACGTCAAAGTTCTACGGGAGACTTAAGTATAATAATATAAGATATCCCTTTATCACTTTCTGGTTAGAATACGTAGCAAATTTTCAATTAGTTTGATAAAGGTCCTAATGACCACCCGGTCGACCACAATGACCGGTCAAAGTTGAAGGTCAATCTCAAGGTCATCGAATTCGTATAAAAGACCAACCGAAATGATCTTCGTGGCCGACTTTCTTATGAATTTATTTGGAATCATAGGTGAATTATGTACGCTTACGGTGCTAGAGAGCAAAAAATTTTCATATGATTTGAGAGAAGTTGAGCAATCGCTTTGAAAATACCACCAAAACATTGCTTGTAGTCAACTTTCTAATCATGAAAATGTATTTTGCTCTCCAGCACCCTTAGTATACATGATTAGCTCATGGTTGTTAATACTATTATAAGAAAGTCGACTACGAGAAATCTTTTGGTTGTATTTTCAAAGCGATTACTCAACTTCTCTAAAATAATATTAGAATGTTTTGCTCTCTAGCACCGTAAGCGTACATAATTCACCCATGATCCCTACGTTCATCAGAAAGTCGACCTCGGGGATCATTTTGGTGGTCTCTTATACGAATTTGATGACCTTGAGATTGACCTTCAACTTTGACCGGTCATTGTGGTCGACGGGGTGGTCATTAATCAAAATACTTGAAATTTTATAAGCNTTTTCTCCTGATTGCAGAAAAAAAAGTGCGTTAGCTCCTAATTTGCAACTTTTACAGCTGGCTAAAGTTAGTCATGTAAATTTGACTTTAAAATCAATTTTTTTTTGTTAAAATTTCAAAAACGAAATAAATCCTACATCTTAAAATGACCAAAAAAAAATTTTTTACACGATAGGCTCAACACATTGAAACCGATTTTTGACTTTTGAAATTCCTTATAGTTTGAGTTCTAGCTTGTTGGATCTGTGCTCACAAAGCTTAACAAACAAATCAATGACATGATGAATAATTCAAAGAAGTTCACTCAGTGAACTTTATTTTTAAGATGGAGTTATCTTGAGGCCGTAAGGCTTAAACCATAAGGCCCTAAAACCATGATTTTAACCATAATGTCTTGAATCGGACGAACTCATCTCACTGTCCGTTAGTCTTTATGATGCAAATTATGTAACTTTTTCTTCTAAAATTTTATTTTTTCCGAAATATATTCCCCGGCATGTTTTTGTTTTTAACCAATATTTATTTGCATTATGCAGCATATTGAGATTCAGCATATTATATTTGAATCTCTTGATTATAAAGTTACATAATGTGCAGCATAGGGACAAACGGACAGTGAAATGAGTTCGTCAGATTTAATATTCAGCATATAGAATATTCAGCATATAGAATATCCGAGGTTGAAATTTTAAATTAAAATATATGATTCAACTCAGTAAATTAAGGCTAACATTTTGATAACTTTAAATCTTCGAAGATCGGTTATTTTTGACCGATCAGAAAGTTGCATTTCAAAAAAAATTTATATCAGTGCCTGATCATGATCGGAATTTGTTTTTTGAGAAAGTTAAACCCTATAAAATCAAAGAATCCGTGCTGAGGGGTTCAGTTAGAAATATATTCTCTCGGTGCTCTGACCCTGGAACATTAGTTTATGTCACATCACCTCGAACACCCTAATATAGTATGCCTATCTTTGATACACTATAGAGTTTGCCGGTTCGCCTCCTATGTGCAAATATAAATCAAAGAATCCGTGCTGAGCGGGTTCAGTTTTAGAAATATATCTCCCGGTGCTGACCCCTGGACATAAGTTATGTCACATCACCTCGAACACCTAATATATAGTATGCTTAATTCTTGATACACTTATAGAGTTTGCCGGTTCGCTCCTATGGCAAATATAAAATCAAAGAATCCGTGCTGAGGGTTCAGTTTTAGATATATCTCCCGGTGCTGACCCTGAACATAAGTTATGTCACATCACCTCGAACACCCTAATATTAGTTATGCCTAATCTTGATACACTATAGAGTTGCCGGTTCGCCTCCTATTGCAAATATTAAAATCAATGAATCCGTGCTGGAGGGGTTTCAGTAGAGATATATCTCCGGGTGCGACCCTGAATAACTTAGGTCACATCACCTCGAACACCCTTATATAGTATGCTTAATCTTGATACACTATCTATACACAGTATCTATACACTGTCTATCAGTCTTTAGTCTATAGAGTTTGCCGGTTCGCCTCCAATATGCAAATAAACTATTGTTGCAAACAATAATATAACTCGGTGGAAAAGTTTTTTAAGATTCAGAGTTCTTCAGTGAGATGAAGACTTTACCGCCAATTTTTTTAATATTTTTTGCATCTGTTTCAAGAATTGTAGCAGGTAAATTAATTTTTGGTGAAATAAACAGAGCGCTTTTTTTCGGGTGAACAGAAACATTAAAATTATAATGATGTATTCAAATAAAATAAGAGGAAGGGTAATCAGCTTTCGAAAAAAATAATGCATATTGAAAATTTTTATTTGCGATTTAAAAGGTTAAAAATTTCTTTTTTCAAATTTGATTGATCAAATAACTTAAAAATTAGCAGGGAATTTTTGGTATCAATGATTAAGCGTCAATGTGCCTGAAGAAAGTTCTCCAATCAGCCATCACGGAATTTTAAAAATTGGCTCAGGCCAATTTTTTCAATACTTAAAAACCGTCCTCCTCTTTTTATTTCAATACATCATAAAAATTCCAATGTTTCCTTTTCCCATTCAAAAAGAAACGGTTAAATTGCCGATAAATTTGCAAAAATACCATATTTTGAAACTTCAGGCTCTAATTACAGTCTTTTGTGCAAGTGAGATAAAAAAAATATTTTTGCAGAATTTCTCTAAAATATTTAATAATAGAAAAAACCGAAACTGGTGAAGAAGTATGGGCAGGAGATTCAAAAATAGCAACGATTGGTTGGAACGGGGGATTTTGGACAGGGTACAGTGATTTGAATTCAATGTTTGATGGAAAAGCCAGTACCATGGTTCATTCGACTGGTACCAGAGGTGAAGGACCTTCTGTAGTATTCCAAAAGCCAATAGAAGGGTGGCCAAATTTTTTCTTTCATGTCTCAAATGCATGTAATCGTCCATATTTTTTTAAGAGAATCATTCATATAAAATTTAAGAATTTTTTTCAATGGCCTGATTTAGCGACGACCACCCGCTTAATTATTGTCACTCACATCTCATATGAGCTCAAAAATTACTTATCTTATGTCATAAATTACTACAAATTTCATTTCTTTATTAAAGAACAATTAACCCACATACTCAGTTTGGAAATATATTACCAGCTTGACTCTCGCAAACTTAGTTCTTATAATTAATATCATCCGATTGACGTGTAACACGTTACGTGTTATTTGATTTTTTTACGTTTTTCACTGTGCTGTATTGTTTGGTGCGCAATTTTTTTCCCTTTTTTACGATATAAAATCTTTGAGAAGGACTTTGTCGATCTCAGAAATTGACATGAGGTTTTTAACTTGAAATTTTTTTTTTATTAATTGAAGGTTTTCACCAGATTAAAATTTGAAATCATTGTCTGTCCCAAAATTTCAGGAAAATTCACAAATTTCTTTCCATAAAAACTTATTTTTTATTCATTCACTTTTTTTTTCATATTTATTGAATCAAATTAATTGAACTCGGGTATTTAGCCGTTAATCGGATTTTTTCATCGGTACCTCATAACTATAAACTCATCTTACTCTGAAATGTAAATTGAGAGATTTCAATATTATGATTTGATATATTTAATTTATGAAAAAACGGCGAGAAACCTATCGTGCGCGCCAATCAAAACAAACAGTTGCTAACGTCTTATTTTAAGGTATATCTTTTTATATTCATATGTCGTACCGTTTTTCTTTAAACGACTATTTTATTGAGAAAATGCATATTAAAAATGTTACCAAAGAGAAAAAATTGAATTTATATTTTTATTAGACGCAAATTTTATTGAGCTTCAAAATAAATCTACTTTGTCAACCATAACTAATCAAGGAAGAAAAATATCATTTCTCGAAGTTGGTTGGTAATATATTTCCACCATCTGAGTTTGTCATTGTTAAGAATTTCTGAGCATACCCGTTAACTGCAAAGTTTTTAAGAGGGTAGCAGCGATGTGACAGATTGGTACATTTTTTCGGAGGGATTTATAAAAGAAAAAAAATGTGAAAAATTTTGAAGACAATATTTATAAACTTCAGCCAATTTCAGGTGTGATGCGCTAATCAGTGAGTGAATCATTATCCACATGAAAAAATTTCCTTAATATGAAAGTTTTTTTTTCCTAAAATATGGCGAAAAATACCTTTTTAGGAAGAAAAATTTACCTTGAATTGCGTTTAAATCATATTAAAAAATACTTGACTTTTGAAAGAAATAACGCCTATTAAACCCAAAATTTTATTGCGATTTTTTGCAAAAATAAAATTTCATGAAATTGCGTGCCAAATGGCACAAACCGGTGTCACAAGCAAGTGTTGTAAATTTCACCAGTAGTTCATAAACGATATTCGCTTGACCTTTCCATCGGTTGGAATACAGAAACCAAATTGATACCAAAAAATTTCAAAAGTGATTCCGCTTGATTTTTCACAGAGAATTCAAAAAACTACTAATAAAAATTTTTGGACTTGATTTGCGGATATTTTCATGATATTTCTATAAAAGTCGACAAAAAATGACAAATAAACATTTCATGATTTTTCAAACAGCGGTCAGAAAATATTTAGACATGCATGAAAAAAGTTAAAGTGGTTTTTTTATCGTTTTTATTCACAGATTTCAAAAACAAAATCAGAAAAATTTTTGGACGAAAAATACGTAAAATATGTTTAATGCTTTGAATTTTTTTGAAAATTTTACGAATTCAAAAATGAAAGATCGAACTCAAATCTTGCCTAAAATGGATAAAAAATGATTTTAATGAGCTCATACACATTTATTCTGGTTCAGCTAACGATAATAAGCACAAAAAAATCATTATTTTCGTTAGCTAAATTGACTCCAACCTGCCACATCGCTGCTACCCCTTAAGATTGTAATATACTAAATAATTAATCAGAAAAGTCGCGAAGAATAAACGAATGTGGTTTTCACCAGATTGGAGTGAGAAATTAAATCTAATTTCCAGTTTTTTAGTTTAATTATTGGCAAAAATTTTGCTAATATTTCAAAATTTTCGAGAAATCATTGGCCACCATATTGAATAGTATTGATGGATTTTCAAATTCAAACGCGTCACAATTGTTGTAATGATAGATATAAAGAAATGTGCTTGTTTGCTGACGATAAGAAAATAGCATGTACTTCTCAAAATTTCAAAATCGGAAAAGCTGAATGGTTCAATTTTACCGCCTTACGCGGTGAGGTAACATATTTTTATTTTAAAATAATCCAAAACTTATTCAATTTATTTTTAAATATGTAGGATAACTTTTCAGGATTTCGGTAGTGCCATTCAGATCATCAGATTATTCAACCCACGCTTAGAAATTGGGATTGAGCAGGCCTCCCTCAAAAACAGTGAAAAGCCTAGTCCTCTTTCATTTATCATGATTGTTTTTCTAATTTCGCATGCGGACCTAATATATGAATAAAAAAACACTCTTAGGCCGTTTTTCATTAATTTAAGCCCTAAGTAGTCAAAACAGCCAATTCGGACCATTTTGAGAGACTTATTAAAAGGTAGGCTCCCAGTCGTCCGCGTCCAAATATACTCTATAGAACGGTGTGGTAGGGCTAAGGTAGTGGTAGTCAGTGTTCTAAAACGGGATCGGGATTGGAAATCATCCCGTTTTAGAACACTGGTGGTAGTGTGGCAGAGCTAGCACTGCGATAGGGCGAGCGCTGTAGTCTAGTACTCTTCGATACTGTATTTTCAAATAATAAAGGATAAGGATTATTAAATTTGAGATGTTAAATTAGATTATAACTTATATCATAAGTTCTTGGGTTCTCTGAAAGTGCTTGTGAATTTCGAATTTTTTCCAAAATTTTAAAAGTATTTTTGAGAAAAAACAATAAAAAATTGAATTTAAACCTTTTGAGAGCTCAAAGTTTTTATTGGCAAAATTGAAAATAATTGAACATTTCTAGATCGAAATTGGTGCCTTTCATTCCAAGTTCTTTTTAATTTTACCTCTAGTTTCAACCCCCGAAAAACCGAATTTTTATTTCAAAAAATCTCAAAACCCAAAAAAAATTACAAGTAAAAAAACTTGGCTGAAAATTCTCTACAGAAAAGGTGTATCCAAAAAGCATCATATACTAATGAACCCTAGAAGATATTCAAACCGCAACAAAAAAAACAAGTTGGGCCGCAAAAAACAAAATTGACGAATATACTTGTCACAGCGATAATTGGCGCTTCTGTAATCAATAATTTTCGCTCCATAACTTCCTGGAATGTAATGTTTCGCAAAAAGGACTCAAAAAAATTCCTAAAAACTGGCTTATTTGATCTTTTTATTTTATTTCGAAGTCGAAAATAAGTCTTTCAATCAACTCGCCTTAGAATTTGGAGATATAAACGAAAAACATTTTAAATATTTTTTGATCTGAATCACCGATTTTAAGAATATATTGAAAGAAAAGCTTCTGTGAACATCTTTTGCACCATTTTAGAATGATTCAAAGTGGCCTGAGCTTTTCAAAAGGCTATGTTCATCCAAGGGTTAAAAAATATAATTCAGGATATCATTCCAGATATAACTGCAGAAATTATTGCTACGAAGTTTGAAGTCAAATTTATGTCCACATATGCACAGATAGCTGAATTGAAAATCATTTACCGAAATATCGACCCACCTCCACCCTTAACAGGTACGAACTATAACCGAGAACTTTTATTTAAAATCAACAGCATGAAAAAATATAGATTTTTGTCTTAGCAGGATAAAATGCAAGTTGTTGTCAAACTTGTTGTGACTAAGATAAAATAAGTCAATTGTTAAAAAATATACTGTAGATATTATATACATAATCTATGCTGCAAAGGCAATGCAAAACTACATGAGCCTTTCTGTGGATAAGTGCTATATTAATTCTAAAATATGCAAAAACTCACTTGTTTTTGGATTTTTCAATCGGAAAATCTATCTCCCTGGTTAAATTTCAAAATTGGATTAAATTTTGGCATGAGCCAGCTCAAAACAAACAAAAACTTCATAGGAAAATTTTTTTGAAAAAAATGAGTTTGTTTTGAGAAAGTAGGCTCAAAAGAAAACCAGAGTAACACTGAAGGGAAATTTGACTTATGTCAACCCGATACTTTGAAGTTTTAGTAGTCAAATTGACACAAAAATTTTTATTTAACATAATTTTAAGAAAGAAAAATGCAAATATTTCAAAAACATTTTTTGTTTTTGCTTGGGTTGTTTTGTGCTTTCAAAAAATGAAAGATTGAGTTGGTGCATTGAAATGACAAATAACTGAAGAAAATGTATGAACCACCATATGATATGAACCATACCCTTAAATCAGAAGTAAAAAGGGGTCCACATCGTTTACATTTTTGGTTTTNAAAAGCCCAAATATTTTAAAAGAAACATTACAAAAAGGTTTAAATTTAAATTTTTAACTTATTTTTTCAAAAACTTATGATTGATCACAAAAATTTTCTTAAATTGAAAAAAAGGCCGCATGGACCAATTTTTTGTCAGGTTATTTTGACCTAACAACTCGAATAAGTCGTTCTCAAAGGCCGAAATGACAACGTTGTTGTCATGCTATTAACAACTGTAAGCCTTTGTTTGGTAAAGGGTTTTCAATAAAAATTTAGACGTCAACTGATATATACAATTTTATTCACTGGTTTCTCCAAAAAAATATTCTTATTTTATAGATGCAATATAAAGGCATTTTTTAAGAAGGATTAAAGATTCAACTTTGGGATTCAAGTAATGAAAATTCACAGATGGCAACGGTTGGTTGGAACGGAGGATTTTGGCAAGGGTACAGTGATTTGAGTTCAATGTTCGATGATAAACCTCATACCATGGTTCATTCCAAGGGTACCAGAGGTGAAGGACCTTCTATAGTATTTGAGGAACCAATAGTAGGGTAGCCAAGGATTTTTAGGTTCCAGAAAGTTGGCTTTGTGTAAAACGATTAAAAGCTAGCCAACTAGTTGGCTTAAAGTGAGTCTGGGTACAGATTAACTTTGCTACTCTGTCAGTTAAGTATTGGCAAACATTTGGCGCAAATTTTCGAATTTTGTGTTCATTTTTTAAGAACCCTTGGCTATCCAAATAAATAGTATTAAAAGATTTAATCATTCAAACGCGAAACAATTGTTGTAATGAAAGATATAGAAACATGTGCTTGTATGCTGATGATAAGAAAATAACATGTACTTCCGGAGATTTCAAAATAGGAAAAGCAACATGGTTTAATTTTAAGGTAACATACAGTATGTATTTTTTTCGGACGAACAAAAAGTAAGCAATTTAATAAGAATTATTATTTATTATTATTATTTTCACCGTCTTCACTGCCACGAGTGTACCTATTACCAATTTTAACAATTTAAAGATAGATTTATATTGTGTGTACACAAAAAAATATTGTGTGCACATAAGGCATGGCAAGGAAAAATTCCAGCGGGCAGTTTTGCATGGTTTTCATCATGATACATAAAAGTTTACATAACCTTAACTCTAACCTGTTTAACATACAATTGAACTCATATAATCTCGAAACTAAATTGATAATTTCCAAAATAAATAAATTATTTAAGAATTGTCAATATTTGTTTTTTTAATTGTCAGAAAAAAACTAAATTTCAAAAATGCGGGAAGACATCAAATTTCCAATCGAAAAAAAAATCAGATTTTCAATGCAGGAAAACATTCCTAAAGTTTTCTTTACTAGACACATTCTGAAACAATAAATATGTTCCACGGTGGCAATTTGTACTAGGGTATTTTAAAATTATCTCGGACAATTTTTCAGAAGAAATTTTGGGTAAAAATTATGACCAATGGGTAGGGTCATACCCGGGAGCACTATCTTCCAAACTAAGAGCGTCAGCAATAATTTCATAGACTTTGAGGGTCAACCCTTCTCAAAAAAACTGAATCCGAGCATGTAAAATTTATTTGAGTCAATAAGTGGTCAGAAATGAAGCATGAAAAACATTTTTTTTGGCTTTGTAAAGCACTTTACGGTTTAATATATCACTTTTTATTTTTTATTGAAAGAATCAAGTAATAAAAATTACAAAAAATTTTGAGAAAAAATTGTTTCGTTGAATTTTGAAAAATAGTTTTTAGTCATTTTGATGAAAGATGCGTAGGCGGAAAAGCGCAAAACTTAAAAAACTGTAAGCTGCGGAAGTTTGCTCCAAATTTTTTTGTCTTAATCGATGCAAAATTTTCCAAGCTTTCAGTTTAGATAATAAGTCATCTTGGCGGGTTAGGGAGGGCACTCAAATTGAAAATTTAGAATTTGAAATGCCATTTTAGCCGATGAAAAATTTTTAAACAAAAATTTTTCAGTCCTCAAATTTTCTCTTTAAATTCTGCCCCGAGTTTTTTCATGCGTTGATAATATTATTAGTTTACAAGACGATTTTACTCCCGAATATGAGTCATACAGTATGACTCATACCGTATGACCCTACCAATGGGCCATTGGCAATGGATTTCTCAGATATTTTATACCATTCTTTGCCTCTGTTTTGGATTCACCGGTGACACCATAATTTGTACATTTCAAAATTTTAATTTGATAACATTCCTCAGAACTCTTTCAACCCGAACAATAAATTATTTTTGTTATTTCTCACAAAATTTCCTACAGAAAAGGTTTTGTGAAAAGGATTCTGTACAAAAAGAATATGGATCTTAATAAATATAATTTAGGATATCTTTACCAGAAATGTAAATTATCGCTTCAAAGTTGACGTCAAATTTATGTCCACATATGCACAGATTGCTGGATTAAAAGTCATGTGGCAAAGTACCGGTAAGTTTTATGAGACGATTTGAATAAAAGATCAATTTAAAATTTATTTTTTTTAGACGTTTTTGTTTTGATTACAATTACAAGGGTCATTTTTCGCCACTTTTTCAGGCAAAATTTTCATTTAATTCAGCTATTGAAAACGACTCTTCCGATTTAGTTTTTAGATAGCTCAAACTGACCAGAAATATTCAGAAATTTTCATAAAAAATGGTCCAAATCACACCATTGTTTCCAATTATTTAAAACAAAAGCCGATAATTAAACAATATAAGTAATCTCCGAAAAAATAGCAAAAATGGTCTGATTCGGACCAATCTTTTATATTTTATTATTCACTAGATGTTTGTGCTCAGAGAAACTTAATCGGATGAGTCGCTTTCAAAAGCCGAATAATATGAAAATTTTAGCTGAAAAATTTGCTTATATGTGCCAGGAGCACGCGTAATCAATATATTCTTAAAATCTTCTTTGACAAAAAAATTTGAAATATTTTTTCCGAATTAACCGTGAAAACGGATGCCAAGAAAATTAACCGTTTTTTATAACAATTATTTTATGCTTCCAGTTAACAAGCGACTTAGACGTTATATTTCAAATTCAGAAAATATGTTGATGAGGCTCAACTGAATAATTTTTAATCCCCTTGATTAGTTGAAGTGATTTTTTGTGCCGGGAAGAATTAACTTTTTTCAAATTATTAAAAAATCAAAAACTTAAGGGGGTGCCATAAGTCCTGCAGATTGATAAATTTTTTCAGAGCGATAAATAAAAGAAAAAAATTGTGAAAATTAATTTGTTTATTTTTTATCTTCAATAAAAGTGTCCATTCTTGCAAACGTTTATATTTTTAATTTCTTAACATAATTATCTGGAAAAATTTAAAAAACCACTTTTCACTGTACATCCATTTCCAACTAAACTCGACTACAGATTTTTTTTAAAGACAATATTAATAAACTTCAGACATTGTCGGGTGTAGTGCGCTAAAAAGTCTTGTTTTTACGTTTCTAATTAAAAAATTTCCTTGATATGAAAGTTTTTTTCCCATGAAAAATGGTCAAAAATGGCAAAAAGTAGAGAAAAACAACTTTTTTTGAGATAAAAATTGACCTGCAATTGCGTTTTGATATTAAAAAATGTTCTCACTATCTAAAGAAATGGTGCCTATTACACCCAAAATTTTATTTGGAATTTTTGACCAGCATAAAATTTTTAAATATTCAGTGCCAAATGGCACTTATCGAGTGTACAGCCGAGTGTTAAAAATTTCATCGATAGTTTAGAAATGAAAATCGCGCGACCAACTCATTAGTTGACATACGGATATTNCACATGGTTTGATTTTAAGGTAACTACAGTATGTATTTTTTCGGACGACAAAGTAAGCAATTAATACGAATTTTATTTATTTTTTATGTTTACCGTTTCCTTGCCACGAGTGTTACCCTATTACCATTTTACACTATTTAAGTAGATTATATTGTGTGTTACACAAAAGAATATTGTGGTGCACTGAGGATGGCAAGGAAAATTCCAGCGGACGTTTTGCGATTGGTTTTCTCCATGATACATAAGTTTAATAACTTAACTCTAATGTTTAACATGACATTGAACTATGAATAATCCGAAGTAATAGATATTTCGCAAAGTAAGGTAGTATTTAAGATTGTCATATTGTTTTTTTTAATTGTCAGAAAAAACTAATTTGGAAATGCGGGAAGACATCAAATTTCATCGAAAAAATCAGATTTTCAATGCAGGAAAACATTCCTAAGGTTTTTCCTTACTAGACACATTCTGAACAATAATATGGTCTCCACGGTGCATTTGTCTAGGTGTCTTTAAATTATCTCGGACAATTTTTTCAGAGAATTTTGGGTAAAATTTGATGCCAATGGGTGACGTGTCTCCGGGGCCTATCTTCACTAGAGCGTCAGCATAATTTCATGGATTTGAGTCACCCTTCTCAAAAACGACATCCGGCAATGTAAAATTTTTTGAGTCAATCTGGACAGAAATGAGCATGAAACATTTTTTTTTTGGAGCTTTGTACAAGCACTTTACGTTAATTATATCATTTCTTTTTATTTTTATTGAAGAATCAAGTAATAAATTACAAAAATTTTGAGAAAAATGTTTCGTTTGAATTTTGAAAATAGTTTTTTGGTCATTTTGATGAAACGAGCGTAGGCGGAAAGCGCAAACTTAAAAACTGTAAGCTGCGGACAGTTGTCCAAATTTTTTTTGTCTTATCGATGCAAATTTCCAAGCTTTCGTTTTAGATAATAAAGTCATCTTGCGCGGTTTAGGAGGCACTCAAATTGAAAATTTAGGATTTGAATGCCATTTCAGCCGATGAAAACTTATTAAAAAAATTTTTCAGTCTCAAATTTTCTCTGAATTCTGCCCCGGGTTTTTTTTCCATGCGTTGATACAATTATTAGTTACAAGGAACGATTTTACTCCCGGTATGAGTACCTAGTTACTTCATGCGTATTGACCTCCAATCGGTACCTATGGCATGGATTTTTCAGATATTTATATCCATTCTTATGCCTGTTTGGACTTCACCGGTGACACCATACATTTGTACATTCAAATTTTATAATTTGATTACTATCTACAGATCTCTTTCACCCGCGACAATAAATTATTTGGTTGTTATTTCTCACAAATTTCCTACGAAAAGGTTTTTGTGAAAAGGATCTGTACAAAATAGAATATGGATCTTAAAATTAATTGGATCATCTTTCCCAGAAATAGTGAATTATCGCTTCCAAAGTTGACGTAAATTTTATGTTCCACTATGGCAAGAAGTTGCTGGATAAGTCTGTGGCAAGTCCCGGTAAGTTTTGAGACGATTTGAATAGAAGCATCAATTTAAATTGTATTTTTTTTACGTTTTGGTTTATATCAATTCATGGTCATTTCTTTGGGTATTTTTCGCCACTTTTTCAGGCAATTTCATTTAATTCAGCTATTGAAGCGTTCGATTAAGTTTTAGATAGCTCCCAATGACAGCAATTCAGACATTTGTTTTAAAAAAGGTCAATCACACCCTTGTTTCGATTGTAAACAAAGCGCGAAATTTAACATTTAGAGTAATGCCGGAAAAAATAAGCAAATGGTCGATTCGACCATCTTTATCATTTTATCCATTTACACTAGATGTTTGTGTCACAGGAACTTAATCGGATGGTCGCTTTCAAAGGTCCCGAAATGATATGAAAATTTTTGGCTGAAAAATTTGCTTATATGTTCCAGGAGACGCGTATCAATATATTCTTAAATCTTCTTGACAGATTTGAATATTTTTTTCCGAATTAACCGTGACCGGATGCAAGGAAAATAACGTTTTTTTATACATATTTTATGCTTCAGTTAAAGCGACTTAACGTATTTATTTCAATTCAAAACATTGTTGATGATGGTACTTGTTTTATCCTGATGTGAAGTGTTTTTTGGAGAATTACTTTTCAAAGTATTAAAAAATCAAACTTAAGGAAGGTACCGCGGAGGTCTATAACTCGAGTTACACATGTACAAGCGCTAATTTTTGCGGCATTCGGATTTTGTTGTCGATTTCATTTCGAAAAAAAATCATTTCGGACAAATATTTTCCAGAATTTCAAATTCTTTCTAAGTTATTTTATGCTGTCATTTTTGAATCTGCTGCAAAAACTTCGATTTTTTTGCATTGGTAGCCAAGATTTTTAACATTGTTATAATAAATTAATTTTGGTCGTAATTTTTGGAAAATGTTTCCAAATTGATCAAAAAAAACGGAAATTGGCGGTTTTCAGACGCAATTGAAACTTTGAACGTGTCGAATTAAAAGGTTATAATCGACAGCCATCTTTACAGATGTCATGAAGTAAAGTTATCAAAGACAAAAAAAGTCGCTCGTGTTCTATTTTTTTAACCTGATTTTTATTTTATTAGTCTTGTAGACATCTGATATATGATGGAATTGATGATGGAATTGATATGATGGACATGTTTGTCTTCTTTGTTTAACGTTTCGAATCACATTTCATTGTTTACAGCTCCTTTTTTTATTAAGAGCAATTTTCGAGGTTTTAAATGATTTCTTTCTGATCGAAAACGACTTTTTCGCCTATAACTTTGTTCTTGTACGTATTCTGGTAGAGAATTTATCCTTTTTTTCAATTTTCTGCTAGTCCCGTGTGCCCGGACATTTTGAGACTAAAAATGTATAAATCGGGGCCATCATTCTTTTTCCGAGCAGATTGAATTTGAAATCCACCATTATAATGTGTCATTAATTAACTAAAAACTATTTAAGAACTCAATGCCTGCCTCAAAGTTTACTCACAGACAGCTAAAAATGATGCTTTTATCAATTGTGGAGGATCTATCAGCAACGAGTGTTTTGTACAATCTGGCGAAGACTTTATTGATTTCCGTGGGTTGGGTAACCTCACAAATTACAATTTCGAGCTCAGATATACGTCTCCGTCAAATACCGCTACTCTCCGCTGGAACCAAATCGAAAACCCGTTTTCAATTTTCGATGAAGCTGCTACGGTTTCTACCCCGTTTGCAACTTTGAATGGTGAAAAGTCTTCCCAAGACGTATTCCGGGGTCTCTCCGTCAGTTCCAGTCCTAAAACTCTGCTTGATGGCCAACTTGGACCTTATTGGTGGTTTTCTGTTGGCAACAACAAGGATCATCCCCAAGAATCTGAGATCGGAAATCCGACCCTCGGAAATCCGGCATTTTACAGATCTTTTAGTGCTTCGAAATCAGAACTGTTCATATGCGGTAAGATAAAAATACCAACACGATAAGAAATAAATTATAAATTTTTGCCAGGATTTACTTTTCTCGCTAGAAAAACAATAGTTAAAGAAGGCAGTCAAAAAAATTGATACGTCAAATTGGAAAACCTTTTTTGTTTAACTTGTTAAATATTATACTATGCGAAACCTTTTTTAAATATACCATTTAAGAAACGTAACCTAGACGAAGCAATATTTTCAAAAAGAAAAAAAATCTAAAAACCCAGTCAAAAACAATCAAAAAATTTGTTGAAGCGTTTTATTCAAATTTAACTTCAACCTCGAAATATAAATATTAAGGGGGTGGTCAGGGTAAGGATTTTTGGTTATTTTTGATTTTGAAACTTAATTGTGGAAAAACTAAAAATGATAGTTACTTACTTTACGGTTTTGGAAAGCTCAGACAATTCCTCGTCATAATTGACAATCGTGAAGATTTTCATAATTTTGAAGTAGCGCTATACGGTATCAATGGTTGGGAAAATGACGACTTTTTGAATTCTATCTCCTCCGTCAATATATGGTAAAATTTAATTTAATTTTAACACTTATGGGAAAATTAAAATGTGGATAATATGCTGGCAAGCATTTTCGAATTTTCACTAGAATGCTCTTGAGCGCCAAAAATATGCTATTTCAGTCATTTTTCAAAAATCTATCTCCTCATCAATTCTGGTTCAGATTTTCATGTGACATGTACAACTACTTTTCGTCTTAAACATCATTTTGAAACTTGCTGTCAGGACAATTTTATAGTCCATTTGTTACGTAAGAGGATGCATTACGAAGTAGTAAAATATATTTTTGCTCCAAAATATCTAAAAACCAGAATCTATAGTGAATCGACCTCTTTGAATTCATTTTTTAATGTTTTAACTTTGTATCTACTTCAGTTTTTGAGTAAGAATGAAATTACGATTTCATTTTATTTTTTATGACCTTCAAAGTTTGATAAGAAAATTAATTTAATTTTCATAATTTTCCTTAGATAATTTTGTGTAATGACATGTGTGAATAAAAACCTTTTGATTGTCTCCGAACAAAGTAAGAAATGTTTGCGGATGGTGTGAAAGCCTTATTTACATATTGACATAGGTTCGAAGTTGACAAATAAATTTGTTCCGAATCAAAAATAAACAATTTCTCAGAAACAAAAGTTTTAACAATTTTACAATGAGAAAACAGTTCAATGAACGTATATTTACTTTAGAAAATATTTTTACCTGTAAATATACACCCATGAATGCATAATCAGCACAAATAAACTGTAAATTGACGTGACGATAACGGACAAACTAGTGTAGATAGCGATTTTTAATCTTGACCAATGTTTTTTTAGTTACTGAATTACTTATTCCATATTATTAAATCTGATCATTGTTTTCCACAGTTCTCATAAAGGCTCGCCCTTAACCTGTCGCACACAATTTGAAATAAATGTTTTATTTTTAAGAAAAAAATCTTATATCAGTGCTCCAAATGAAATTAAATAAGTTGAAAAAATACACCGAAAACAGTCAATTTAACATGTGATTTTTGTCGATTTTGAGCAAATAGACCGAAAATGACATTTCAAATTTAATTTTACTTCTTGATTAACCAATAATAGTGGGCGTCAGAAAAATCAAAAAAATTTGACATCTCATCTTTAAATTTAATGATACGAATGTAGTCAAAAACCGTGTTTTTCAACAAGTTTCACGACCGGTACGATCATATAAAAAACTTTGAAATATATTTTTTGAAAATTTGAGACAAATTTTAACTACTTTACAGCATTTTAGTATCGTCAAGCGTTCCGTTAGAACAGAACTGATGTTCAATGAATAATTCATTATGAATCATAAATGTAATGATGTTAAAATAAGGAAATATTTTTTTGTTTCTCATTAAAACTTTTATAATCATGTTGAATCGCGTTTTTTAAGAAATTAAAAAAAATACGCAGAATGAAGTTAAATTAGTTTAGGATAATGATGAACCGTCACAAAACCGACATGGGAAGGAAATTCGAATGTAGCAAAGACTGGTTGGAACGGGGGATTTTGGCAAGGATACAGTAATTTGAAATCAATGTTCGATGGAAAATCTTATACCATGGTTCATTCGAAGGGTACCGGAGGTGAAGGACCTTCTGTAGTATTTAATAACCCAATAGTAGGGTTGCCAAGGATTTTCTTGCTGCAAATTTGCAAAAATCGGATTTGTGTGATGGCGATTTTATTTAAAATCTCAAATTATAGTGGCTATGTTGCCTTGGCGGAAGTTTTTTTCATGCTCACAAGGGTTAAGGATTAAAATTTAAGCACGTTTCACTTTTGAGCACAATTTTGAATAAAATCTCGGTATGGGATGCGTAACTATGCATGTAAATAAAAATTTAAGTGCTTTTAGCGACGCTCACTGAAAATTATTACATAAGCGTAGGTTGAATTAACTGATGATCTGGGTAGTACTAGCAAAATCATGAAGATTTGTACCACATACTTTCCAAATATAATTACTTTTGAACCCAGGTTTCTTTTAAAACTTCACTCAAAATGTGGGAAAAGAGCTCAATTATTGTCACCCAAATTTCAAATGTCTTATCCTACTTATCTTATGTCATAAAATGGTGAAAGCGGTGAAATACATCAAATTATTTTTGGAAAAATAAACTCACATAACCAAAAGTGCCGAAAACTGAAAAAAAGGAGGTTTGAAGTTCAAACTTAGAACACATTGAAAACTCCAATTTGAAGTTATAAATATCTTCTTAGTATTGACAATTATTTTGCTAAAGTATATTATTTTTTTTTCTGAGAAAACCTTGGCGACCCTACTGCATAGCATTGACAAATGTTCAAATTCAAACACGTCATAATTGTTGTAATGAAAGATATGAAGAAATGTGCTTGTATGCTTGTACTCCTAATTTTCAAATAGGAAATGCTGAATTGGGTTTAATTTAAGGTAATATAGTTTGCGACTGAAAGAAAGTAATTCTTGGTACTTAAGATACAGGACAGTACCGGGTGCATTATCGGTTTTTGATGAAGTTTTAGCGTTATTTTCAGTTGCAGATTTTTTAAGCGGTTTTTTAAAAATTGAAAAAAATCAAACATATTTTCCTCAGGTAATGCCATTTTAATCTTCAAATTCAAGTTTGATTACTTGAGAACCCTACGAAGTGTATAAAACAGTGCTTCGGGGTTCATTCTTGCAGATAAATCTCCGGGTACTGACTCTATTCATGAGAGATATATTATTGAAAAACTTAATCTTTATCAAAAATGACAAATTCTTCAAAAAATTCAAACTTTGAGGAGTATTTTTAAATACAAAGAGGATAAGTTTTAGTCAATTTTAGACTCACTACAAAAATTCTGAAAAAATGAATTTCTCAATGTAGTAACCAGGCTGTTACCCGTTTGTCTATAACGAAAATAGAGAAATACTGGTATGTTAAAAATTTGAATAAGCCAGTCATATATTTTTTGTGATCGAAATTAACTTTTAAAAAAATTTAAATCGTGTCCTCAAATTTTCCAAAAACTCTTCCTTAATACTCATTCAACTCAAACAATAAATTATTTTCTTTATTTTTCATAAAATGTTCTTTATCAGGAATATAGATCTAAAAATTTATATTTAAGGTTATCTTTCCAGAAATTGAGGAAATTATCGGTACAAAGTTTGATGTCAAATTCATGTCCACGCATTAAAATCGAGTTACAGATATTAAATTAAGTGTTCATCTACATCATTTTTTCCAATTTTGTTTCCTTAGTTGACTTTTTTTGAGCTTGATAATGGAGCTGCTTTTTCAAATTATTTCATATTTGTTATTATTTTTGGTATTCATCAAAATAAGAATCTTGATAACGCGACAATTCTTCAAGCCGGCGATTTAAAGATTCAAGGGAATTTGTAGAAAAAAGATAATTACCAATATTTTTTTCTAGGCCATTTTTCAAACCAGAATTTGGTTGATTGTCATTTAAAATCTCGAACTTCAACTTCCCAATTATCAATATTAAGATCAGTTTCAAAATTAAATTTAAATAATGTTCGTTTCTCTGGACGGTCAACTCTTAAAATATTATCGGCGTTTATCGATTTTACCCAAAATTTAGCTCTACAATCAGCAAATTTATCGTTAGAGCAATTCAACATCAATTTACTACAAAATTTTACTACAAAATGTACTTAAAATTTTTCTAGGGTAATAATGAAAAAGCAAAGCATTATCTTCCCATGTGTGAAATAATCTACTATTATCACGTTGACCATGAGTAATAGTTTCTTAAAAAGGAGTTTGATAATTTCCGCCATGAAGAGTTTCATCTGCTAAAAACGGAATTTGCAAATTTTNGGTTATCAACCAGGTTTTTTATAAACGGAAAATAGTCAGGAAATAATTCTAGATGCCTCCAAAAAGTCGTCTCCCATGATGCAAAAAGTATGTCAGAAATGATCTCCTACTTACAAGCTATTTAAGGGTCCAAATTATTGTGCTCACTTTCAAACGCGCCACCCTAAATAGTCATTAGCAGAATATTTTCGAGTCAAAATAAAATGAGTGCACAGTTGTTCTGTACCCCTATAAACAGGTTAACCGCATTGAATTTTGCTGATTAACTAACTAATTAGACTCAAGTTGAAAAACGTCACCAAGTGATTAGATCGCAAAACTTTAAAACTCATAATTCTCAGCGGCCCAGAAAACGGTGAAACCGTAATTTTCAGTCAAATCCGACATGTTAATCAATTTTTACAGTTTCCAGCACCAAGATTTATGGTGCTCCACTACCAATCTATTAAGCTTTTATCAAATTATATATCCCAAAATTAAACAGAATTGTACAACGGATCTACGGATGGTATTCAAGGGTGCTCATGAGCACCTCAACTCGTTTAATTTTTTTAAATCTAAATTTCCAATTTTGACCACCCAAAACAGCGCCAACTAGTGAAAATACTCAAATTTTTTAATTGTATCGTTCTCAGTGGGTCAAAACACAGTGAAAACGAAATTTTCAGCCTGATCTGACATATTCTCAATTTCAGCATCTCNAGCACCACCATGTTTGTGCTGTTTCACTGTTTTGATGATTTATCACACATTACAATGTTTGCTCATAAATTTTTAAATTTGTTTTTGCAATAGAATTGTAAGCCAGATCTCTTGAGCATGTTTTAAGACTGGTAAAATCGTGATTTTCAGTTAAATCCGACATGTCAATAAATTTTTACAGTTTTCAGCACCATGGCTTTTGGTACTCCACCACCAATCTAGCAAGCCCTCATAAAATCTTTCATTTGGAATTTTACAAGAATTGTTCACCGCATTATTTGGTGCTATTTAAGGGTTATCAAGTGCTCCGTAACACATTTTTTTTTGTTTAAGTCGAAATTTTCGATTTTTGACCGCCCGAAACAGCGCCACCGAGTGATGGCAGCAACAAAATTTCAAAGCCAAAATTTTCAGCGCCAAAAACTACGGTAGTACCTATCTAATCAGAACTCAACGACCTTGCTATCGGGTACCTCATTTTTTGCTCGGGAGGCCTATAATTTATATCTGAATAAACTCGTAAAATGTATATGTGCCCAAGATTCGTTAAAGTTAGAAATACATCTGGGTGTTTGTTTGGATGTTTAATTTTGGTCTTAACATGCGTATAGAATGCTTCAGACCGAAGACGATCCCAAAGACTCCGGGAGTTTTTCTGTATTATAGAATAATGGTTGATTTCAAAGATAGGGAGGGACCTCATGAGGCAATTTTCGAATTTTGGCAAAACTGCAAGAAGATCTTGTTAAGCATCAAAAATAAAGTCCAAAACCGGAATTTGAGATTATTCACGAGACCAGAAATTTTTTAATTTGATAATTATCATGAAAATCTCAGAAACTGATAGTCAAGGTTCTGATTGGTCGGTATTGTGTCAGATTAAACTGACTATATTTTCCTACTCGTGATGATAATCTTAAAGCCACTTATTTTTTGTTGGTCGAAATTACACCCCACACCACAAAGAGAGGAGATAGGCCACAATGTTGGCTCGGTGCCTTGGCGGAACTTTTTTTATATGCTCACAGGGTTATATCAATTTGGGATTTTTTAAAACTTTTAAAATTTTTATAATTTAATGTTATTGTTTCAAATAAAAACTTTATAATGCTATGTATTTAAAAAACCAAAATAATTTGTTTTGACTTCAATTTTGTAATTTTGACTCCAATTTTTTTATAAATGAAATCCTAACTTTCTTCAAATCATCGGACCGAAGTCTAAGAGCAAATTGTTTATTAATGTCTTTCAAATTCTATTATGATTTATTAAAAAAAATGCTCTCGAGTGAAATTTTTAACATAAAAAATAAGCAGTAAGAGCAAGGAGAGTAATATTTATGCTGAGCACAATACGGACCAATGCAGAACAGGGCCACACCACGTTTCTGAAATTTTGTTAAAATTTCCAAATTTTGATCTCTATTTTGTCCCGGTCATAGGATAATTCGTAATTTGTGTGCAAATAATTGTATCTAAATCATGTTAAACGTAAATATCCATTAAAAGCCGAAATACGGGGTTTGAGTCCAAATCTTTGAAAACAATCCGTTGAAAAAAATACCAAATCTGAAAATTAATGAAAAAAACTTCGGTTTCGAGTTAAATTGCTGTAATTCACACAAATATTTCGGCCAATGAAATTTTGAATTTGTTACATCACTATACAAAATATAAGGACACAATTTGGTCATTTTTGTCCTTATAATTTCTGGGTTCGTTTATTTTAGAAAGAATATTGCTCTCTAAGCGCACCTGAGATTATATTTTTTCATCCAAAAAAAGATAAATAGCTTAAGGGTATCCGCTGCTCCTACATTTTCTCAGTTATTATGTATAAAATGCACCAAATCAAATTTGTTTATGTTTTGACGCATAAAACGACACAAATGACAACAAAAAAATTTTCCGAAAATTTTGCGTTTTTTTTCGAATTTTTTTCTAAGTTTATTTTTCTGAAAATATGTTCAAAAATAACGTTTGTGTCAATTTGACCACTAAAACTTAAAATATCGGGTTGACGTAAGCCAACTTTCTCTTCAGTTTTCCCCAGCTTTCTTTTGAGCCTACTTTGAAAAAAATCGAAGCACATTTTTTCGGAAATTTTTTCCCTGACCTTCAGAATTCATATTTTAGTTGTGGGGCCGAAATTGACAAAAACCGCATCTAAAGTTTCTTGTTTGTTCAAGCTAGCTTTTGCAAAAATTTGAGTAATTTTGAAATTTAACCTGGAGGAGATAGATTTTCCGATGAAAAAAGTCAAAAACCGTATTTGGACTGGTTTTTTACGTTCTAGAATAACGTAGAATAACATATATAGAATATATACACTTAATCGACAAAGCTAACCGTACAAAAGTTTTTATACTAGTTATAAACAGGTTATGTTAAAATTAAGGTTTATGTTCAAAAATATAACCTCAGAGGAGTAGGATTTCCGTTTTGGCTTAGGTGCTCTTGTGCCGCTTTTATGTGTTGAGAAGAGTGTGGTCATACAAAAAAGTTTTGGCATTTTTTTCCGCAAGTTGAAGGCTAGGTTCTACAAACTGGCTAATCTGATTAATAACCTTGAGGCCTTGTTCGCTAATATTTACTCGAGAATTTGTCAAATTTAGAGAGCGTGGATACCTTTAAGGGGGTAGGTGTCGGTTTTTTTGAGCCCTTTATAGAATTAATTTATGATAATTAATATCGGTTATGCTAAAGTTGACCCAAGGAATCTCATGTGGCAATATTTTTTTCAAAACAATCTAGACAAAATCTAGAATTTTCAAAATTCGAATATTTTTTTGCTTTACCGCATAAAACCGGTATTCCACCATGATATGAACATTTTTTATTGGTGAATATGACCCCAAAAACGATGCATGACTTAAAATTATCGGAA
>SCLH01000118.1:39965-56926 GCA_004367855.1 Oikopleura vanhoeffeni
CGAATTCTAAAAATTTCAATTAGTTATAATGGTAAACCTAATTATCGAATTTGACGCTGATTGGTTGGAAATTTTGATAAGCTGTTAGCCAACTTTTTGATCAGTGAGATCTCAGCTTCAATTTGGTGGTACTTTTGTTACGATCAGACGAACTTTTTTTTCGAACTTTTTATTTCCGGTTCACTTTCATTTAATTTTCTAGAATTTTAGAATTTAATTCAAAAATTCCTTCTCATCACTTTTACCGCATTATATTTATCTACCTTAGTCGAAAAAATGGCTTCATTCTAAACATTCGTCTAAAAGAAGATAGAGTTTGAAGTCGAAAAACTGGCAAAATCGGCGTTGAAGTAAGATTCCAGAACAAAAAAAATCAAAAATCGAAAAATTCCTTCTCATCACTTTTTTGCTCTCATTTATTCGCAACTTTGTGTAAATTTTGAGACGCTTTGTATGTGGGGTCTAAAAGAAGATAGTTAAAAAAACCGTTTAGTGCTCTAGAATAGACTCACCACCTGGTGGTGTGATGTAACAAGGTTGACAGTCAAAGTCTTTGAGATNCTTAACCAAAAATCTCAAAAACTGGTTGTCGCTGTTCTGATTGGTCGGTATTGTGTCAGATAAAACTGACTATATTTTCCTACTCGTGATGGTTATCTTTAAGCCACTTTTTTTTTGTGGGTCGAAATTTCACTTTAGCGCTAAAGAGCAATATCTTTGAAATCCCCGAAAAAAAAATTAAAAGGACAAAAATAAACAGTATGTGACATACTGTATGTCCTTATATTTCGGTCAAAGATTGACACAGATTTTAAAATTACAACCACCAAAAAATTTGAGTAAAATTATGTAAAAATTATGTCTCATCACTTTTTTGCTCTCATTTATTCGCTACTTTGTGTAAATTTTGAGACGCTTTGTATGTGGGGTCTAAAAGAAGATAGATTTAAAAAAAAACGTTGAGTGCTCTAGAATAGACTCACCACCTGGTGGTGTGATGTAACAAGGTCGACAGTCAAAGTCTTTGAGATGTGTAATCGTTAGACGAAGGCTAGATCTACAAACAAGTATCCACAGATTTTTTACAATTGCCCTAGAACTGTTCTGAGGCGTGATTGAAAGGTACCAAAAAACGACACCTACCCCCTTAAGAGTAACATTATTAGTGAGAAAATATAGTCAGTTTTATCTGACACAATACCGACTAATCAGAACAGGGACAACCAGTTTTCGAGATTTTTGGTTAAATGTCCTAATTTTAACCTTATTTTGAACTTAATTATAGACAAAAAATGTTCCTGGTGATAGGATTATTTGTAATTTGTGTAGAAATATTGAACTGAATCATGTGTGAATGTGAAAGATCCTTTATATGCGAGAAAATAAAGTTGTAGTCCAAATATTTTGAAAGAACCGTCGAAAAAAATCCCAAAAACATGAAAATTCACGAAAAAATTCGTTCCGACGTTAAATTACATAATTTTACTCAAATTTTTTGGTGGTTGTAATTTTTAAATCTGTGTCAATCTTTGACCGAAATATAAGGACATACTGTCAATTTTTGTTCTTTTAATTTTGTTTTCGGGGATTTCAAAGATATTGCTCTTAGCGCTACCTGAGTGAAATTTTGACCCACAAAAAATAAGTGGCTTAAAGATTACCATCACAAGTAGGAAAATATAGTCAGTATTGAATCTGACACCAATACCGACCAATCAGAACCTGACCATCAGTTTCTGAGATTTGCATGATAATTATCAAATTAAAAAAATTCTGGCACGTGATAATCTCAAATCCGGTTATGAACTTTATTTTTGATGCTAAACAAGATCTACTTGCAGTTTTGCCAAAATTCCGAAGATTGCCTCATGAGGTCCCTCCCTATCTTTGAAATCAACCATGTGATTTGTAAAATTCAACTTTTCTCTCGTAAATTAGTTAATTTTAATGGGAGAGAGAGATTTTTAAATGTATTTGCGCGTGAATTGTTTTGTTGCGTGTTTTATTGAATTTAGATTACCTACTGTACCTTAAAGTATTTATTTTTGCAAAAAAGTTTAAAATCTCTTTATAACTCATGTACGTTTACTTTACAGACAAATAAGACTTGTCATTAAGGTAAAGTCGGAAAAAATCACGTGACTGTATAAGTGAGAAATAAGATATGCTTCGGAAGTCGTGGGAATATGAAGGTGAAACTTATATAAAATGCTCCAAATGGATTTATGATGGTTAAAAAGGTACTGACGACCAAATCACAAAAATTAATTTTCAATTAAAACTTCAAAATATCGTATCAACGTGAGCCAACTTTCTGATCAGTGTTTCACAAGCTTTTTTAGAGCTTACTTTTGAAATCTCGAAGCATATTATTTTCGATTTTTTTCTTGAAATTGATCAAAAAAATAATATTTCGGATTATAATCAACAAATTCAGACAAGCTTGTTCTTTAATCTTCAAAATGCTTTAAAGAATACATTGTAACAATTTGAGCAATTTTGAGGATTTATTTTCGGAAGAGATAGATTTTAAAGTCTGAGAATGCCAAAAGACGTCGATTATTTGCCGTTCAAGAATTGGTCAGACACCGGATCAAAGAAAGCTCGTGCTTTTATTCGGCGTGCTAAAGCTACGTGTACTGTGAAAATTTGAGCTAATTTGTATATTGTCTCTGAGGAGATACATTTTGAAGTTACGGTAAGATCTCTTTGTAACGATACCGTAACTATCAGTGTGATCATCGAAAACAATATGTGATGTATTTTTTTCGCAAAATCTGGGATAGATCTGGAAATAAATTCTTACCGTTTTTCCCATAAACTCTTGGTTTTCAAGTTATATTATCGTGTATATATCAAATAAAAGTCCAACACCCCTAAATTGGCTTGAATGCTTTGTGGAAGAAACGAAAAGAAATTAGGCTTAGAAACAGTGTGTCAAAAAGACACTATTCATTATTCACACAACCTTGATTTGTGAAATCGCTCTCTGATAACGTTAACCTGGTCATTAATATTCAAAATACGTGTTTAGGGCCATCTTTAACTGCGGTCCTACCCAAGTCAACCTGGGAGCAATGAAATTGTATCAGTTATAAAATGTATGATATATCAATTTTGTTACAATACGTTACATAAACGCCGGCAATTTTCTTGAGAAAACGACAATTTTTTGTACATGACACAATTTTTACATAATTCGTACTTTAGTTCCTTAGTACTCTAGTACATTAGACCATTTGACCACCAGGTACTTAAAATTGTACCCGGTATATAAAAATTGATTTTTTATTTAGAAAATTTCAAGTTTTTCAATCCAGAATAAAGTGCAAAATTTGGAATAATATTGTTTTAAAGTTGAGCTGCATTATTGTAAAAAAATAGAGAATGGCGGATATTAACAAGTTCAAAGTCTTTCATTATATCCTTATGCAATATTTAATTTATCTTCTCATGTTTTTCGGGAAATTTCCTTTTCGAAGTGCAATCAAGCTATTTTTATTGAGATAAGCAACATATTTCTGATTTCAAGCGTTAAATAAGCTGTCAAAGTACGGTTTTTTGTGAAAGTTAACCTTTGACAGTTGAACGGCCGAAATTAAAAGTTCACAGAAAATGGACTTTGAAACAAACTAGATAAATATATTTTGTCACAATTTTTTTTTATAAATACGAACGCCTGAATTTCGAGTAGAAAAAACTGGATCTCCAGTGTGAGATTATACAAATTATCATTTTTGCTATGATAGAATTGTCTTTCAAAATTATTTTCAGATTATTTATTGAGTAATAATCATCGGTACAATTTTGGGTTTTTAGTCATCACATAACGAGGGAAAAATACTCGATTAATATTTATGTACCCCTACATAGCCTGCATATTTATTAGCGTCATTTTATGTTTTATTGTAGTTTCAAGTGAGTTTCAACCAAAACATCGGATCAGTTGCCTCGATCAGGAACGCTCAAAAGATAAGCCCCTTTGACTGGTTTAAAAGTCGTTTTTTCAAATGAGATTTTGTAATAATTTCCTAAAAAACCTGCTGATTTTATTTTCAGTAATATATTCGACGGAAAGTGTATTTTGTTTTTGTGAAAAATTATTTTTTTCTGACTTTTATTCACCAATTTTTCTAATTTCAGAAAATGAAGATCATAAACAGCCCCATTTATTCAAACAATGATCTTAGTAAAGCCCCAAAAGTTTTACTTGAAAATGAGCTGTTTGCAGATGAGGTTCTTATGGCGAATTATATCAACAAAAGTACCTGGATTATAGAACGCGATGTTAGTGACGATAATTGGCAAATAAGAACCAGAAGAACAATTCAAAAGGGCGAATTAGTAACGGGGTTTGAGAGTTAATTATATAAAAAAAATCGTAATTTTACCACTCTTACCAAGTAGATGATATTTGAAGCAGAGACCAAAAAATTGAGCGATCATTGGGACCACAGCTCAAAGTTTTATAAATTATAACTAGTTAGGGCACCAGGAAGCCCAGTGGCAAAACTGAAAGTTTTCATGGCTGTTCTTGGACTTCAGGGGACTAAATTCAGGGGACTCGTCACTAAATAAAATAATCTCAATGAAAAAATTTGACCCCTGGTGGTCAAAAATAAAAGGGCATGAATCTTATTGCCAATTAATAAAGACAAAGCGTGAAATTTTTATTAGACTAAATAAAAAATCTGAAAATTTTCATTTAAGCCTTCGAAAAAAACGCTTAAAAAGTCAATTTAAAATTTTGAGAGTCATTTTAACGGGATTTATTTCCTTATTCTTTTCATTTGGATCGGCGTCAATAATTTGGGGTCAAGAACGAATTTTATCAAAATTAATTTTTTATAACAATATAGAAAAATACAATCATATTGAATGTCATTTAACCCTCACACGTTGTCAAGAAAGCATTTTCTGATCGTTTTGAAAATGTTCTGCACTTTGCAAAATTTCTTAATTTTCGGAAAATGCAAGTTGAAAGACGAAAATCTTAAAAAAAATTTGATGAAGCTTTCAACAAAGTCTTTGGCTGCCCATTTATCTGGTGTTTGAAGTCTTTACTTAAAAATCCTGGGAGGTGTGGACTTTTGCGTGAGACCTTCAAAACAGGCTAAAAATAAAATTTTTTGATGATTTTTGAGTCAAATCAACGAAATCCGATAAACGTTCTTGCTTGCACTTACTGTACGGTTTGTTCAATAATACGATCATTGTTTTGTTACCGAAAACCTTGGAGGTAACTGTCATTGGTAACTGTCAATTTTTTTCAAGTGAAAGATTTTTGTTTCATATAAAAAATAATGGTCTTCCTATGCGTTATTTGCGTCAATCAATCATAAAAACACCATTTTCGCTAAATGATTGGGCGACCACACCTATGCCTAATTATATTCTAAGAATTAATACTTAAATCCCGGTATAAGTTTTGACATCAAAATGTCTCGATACCGGAGCAAGAAGAACTGCTCACACAATTCAAACAGACATAAATCTTCATGTAACAATGAATTTGCCATGCCGATTTCTTAATCATAGTTGTTCTCCAACTCTAGGAGCTCTACAAAATAACTCAGGAGGAATGTGCTATTAATTTCATTACTGGACCTTATTTTAGGGTCAATAGTAATTCGTCGGTAAATCGGAAATTTCGATTTTTTTACTGATAACCTTCTAAAGATAACTTTTGCCTAAAAATCGTATGTAAAACCCCTGTAATTTTTTCAGAGTTTTTCAAGTTTGAAATAACCACACAAATAATCGAATTTTTTTCAATAAATTTTTATTTTTTTCGCATGTTTAGTGAAGGCGCCGAATTTTGTTTAATTTTCCGGTTGTGTAACCGGTTCACCAGAATGTTGGCTGTATTTGAAAAAAACAAGATTACTTTGAATAAGAAGTGATACTGATGATACTTTTCGAGTTGATATGCCACACGGTTTCACTGTAAATCGCTTTTGTAACACCTTTATGCCGACGGGTATCCCCTTAATAGAATACAAATTTTTAGAACAATATAAGCTTACGATTTTTATGCTCTCCGAATTATTGTGGCTGGCGAGATGTTAACCTTTGATTATGATACAACCGAGTATGAGGTCGAATGTTTTCCACCAAAGTGTCAATGTGGGGAGAACAATTGCAAAGAGAGAATTCGAGGTTTTCGTTTTACAAGAGAAATCGATGTTAAAAAATTTGGCAAATATGTCGCAAACTATCTTATTCCAAATTAAAATTTTAAATACTTTTTAGAATTCAATCAAATTTTTAGTTATAATCCTATAAGTACTGTAAGTATTAGTGGTTTATTTCATTAAGTTTCGCAATAACTGTTCAAATTAGTTTACTTAAAAATTTCCCTTTTTTTCTTGACTGTTGTGCTCTTCTGTTAAGAATCATTATTAAAAATATCCCTTTAATTAAGGGGGTGGTCGTCGCTAAATACGGCCCATGAAAAATTTTCTCAAATTGCATTTTAATAGCTTTGTTACGAAAATATGGACAATCACAAGCATTTAGGAACTCAGTTAATTTTTATACATGGTTAGGAAGGACTTTTTGATAGCTTTAAAAATATTTTGTATAAAATAAATGAAAATATCTTGATTTTTAAAAATTTGAAAAACGATTATTGAAAAAAAAAAATTAATCAAAACTCTTTTTATTGATCTGCAAGGCCTTTTCTGCTACACATTGATGTGGGTTTCGAATGTGTAATTTTTCGGATACCTTTTAATTGATGGAGGAGATATATTTCTCAAACATAATTTCGTCAGTTGTGTAAGCTCGTTCTTGATTAGACGAACCATCCGTCACATTCGAATTTTTTTTACGATGCAAGATTTTTGTTCAAATATATCAGAAGAAAGTAATATTTGGTCGAATAATTAGTTATTTTTGCAATTTGCCATTGCAAACCCCGATTTTCAACTTTTTAATAACCACCACACCCCCTTAGCTAAAAATGAACAGCCGAGTAAAGCAGCTTATTACATATCCTGGTTCTCGCAGAGGACTAGACACTGTTTTCTGTCTTTTTTACTCGGTTGTTCATCCTTCAAGGGATTTTAATCTGAAATTTGCTCTGATCGTTAAATTTCAAAATAGGTACTGCGGCTGAAATTTAGCAGGCATAATAAGATTCAAATTTCTGTAATCTGATCATTATTTTTAGTTCAAATTTTTTGAATAAAGTTTTGAAATCACATGAAGAAAATACTGTCAATCTCAATGAAGAATTCGAGTCTCTCGAAACTAAGTGACATTTTACCTTGTTTAAATGTCGACCAATCAAAATCTCCACTATCGATTTCAAAATTTTCATGCGACGAGTTCTAGAACACCTAATCAAATTTCAAAATAGATAATGCTCGTGATTAATGTTGGGTTAATTGTCGGTCTTCGCCTCGCTTGGCAAGCAGGGAGGAGGACTCAACATTCTTAAGGATGCTCATGCTTCTATTGCTAATTTCTTTTGCTAATTTCTAGATGCAAGTAATCTCTATACTCTCGATATATTTTTGGTGTTGTATATATCGTTCTTTATGGCGCAGTGAAATTGTAATGGGGCAAGAAAAATTAAAAAATTTGTGTGAAAAATTCAAAGATATTCGACTGGTTTTTTTTAAGCAAAAGTACGACTGGCCTTTTTCACAAAATTATATTTTCGTAAAAGCCTTTTTGTTATTGTGATAATAATCAAAAGGCCTTTATTAACTTTATAAGGGTTATGTAACATAACTTATGTTAAGTGTGTTTCTGTAAAATTGCAAAATTTTGATTATTGTCAAAATACAGTCGGAGGCTCCGACTCGGAGCAGCTCCGATGATCCTTGACGGGCGTGCTCCGAATTTATTTTGAAAACACTGATCATCACGAATAGCCTAGCACGAGGGTACTGAACCCTCTTTTAGGCTATAAGGCGAAGGTATAAGGCGAAGGTATAAAACGAAGGTTAAAGCGAAGGTTGAAGCGAAGGTTAAATGAAGAAAATAAAATTTTCTACAAGATTCGTCAACTAAATTAATTCCCATTTTTGAGTTTTCAAATTTCCTATTTTTAATTTTTTGCTGAACATCGAGGGCTTAATTGGGTAGGTTTGTGTAGGAAAAACTAGATATAATTGGTAATTTTTGTCAACTGCGGTCCTAACCAGGGATGGGCGACTGAGCTAAAAAAGTTTTGACATATTTTTCACGCAAGCTAAAGGCTGGATCTACAAACTGGCTAATCTCAATATCTTTAAAGCCCTAGTTAGCGAAGATTTCATCTAGAAAATTCAATTCCAGCGACCAGTATCCCCTTAAGGGGATTGTGGGTGCTTCCAGTAATGTTTTGGTTGGTTGTAATTTTAAAATCTTTGTTCAATCTTTGACGAAATATTAAGGACCATACTGCTTTATTTTGTCTTTTTAATTTTTATTTTTCGGGGATTTCAACAGATATTGCTTTTTAGCTCTTACGAGTTGAAAATTTCGACCCACAAAAAATAGAGTGGTCAAAGATAATCATCCACGACGTAGGAAAATATAGTCAGTTTTATCTGACACATATCCAGACCTCATATCCAAACCCCTTGTACCATCAGTTTCTGAGATTTGCATGATAATTATCAAATTTAAAAAATCTGGTCACGTGATAATCTCAATTCCGGTTATGAACTTTATCTTTTGCATGCTAAAGAAAGATCTACTTGCCAGTTTTGCCAAAATTCGGCAAGGTTGCCTCATGAACGGTAACCCTCCCTATCTTTGGAAATCAACCAATGTGATTTGTAAAATTCAACTTTCTCTCTGTAAATTAGTAATTTTAATGGAGAGAGAGATTTTTTAATGTATTTGCGCCGGCCGTGAACTACTGTTTTGCTGCGTGTTTTTGTTGAATTTAATGTACACTACTGTACTAAAGTATTTATTTTGCAAAAAAGTTAAAATCTCTTATAAACTCATGTACGTTTACTTTACAGACAAAATCAAGACTTTTCATTCAGTTTACAGTCGGAAAAAATCTACGCTGACCTGTATAAGCTGAGAAATTAAGATATGCTTCCAGAAGTCGTGGGGAATATGAAGGTGAAACTTATATAAAATGCTCTCAAATGGGATTTCATGATGGTTAATAAAGGTACTACGACCCCAAAATTCACAAAATAAATTTTCAAATTAAAAACTTCAACAACTATCGTATCAACGTGAGCCCAACTTTCTGATCAGTGTTTCACAGCTTTTTTTTAGAGCTTACTTTTGAAAATCTCGAAGCATTATTATTTTCGATTTTTTCCTTGAAATTGATCAAAAAAAATATATCGGATTATATCAGAAAATCTCAGACAAGGCTTGTTCTTTGAATCTCAAAATGCTTTAAGAATACATAACTCGTTAACAAATTCGAGCAATTTTGCAGTGATTATTTGCAGAAGAGATAGATCTGTTAAGTATAGTCTGAGAATGCAAAAGACGTCGATTATTTTGCCGCTTCAAGAAGATTGGTCAGACATCGGTATCAAAAAAGCTGGCTTTTATTCGGCGTCTAAGCTCACGCCTTGTACTGTGAAAATTCTGAGCTAAATTTGTAATTTGTCTTTGAGGAGATACATTTTGAAGTCACTGGTAAGGATCTCTTGTGTAACGATACCGTAACTATTCAGGTGTTGATCATGAAAACAATATGTGATGTATTTTTTTCGCAAAAATCTGGGATAGATCTCGGCAAATAATCTTTACTCGTTTTTCCATAAACCTCTTGGTTTTTCAAGTTATATTATCGGTATATATCAAATAAAAGCTCCCAACACCCCTAAATTGGCTTGAATGCTTTGTGAAGAAACGAAAATATATCAGACATATAGAAACAGTGTGGTCAAAAAGGACACTATTCATTATTCACACAACCTTGATTTGTGAAATCGCTCTCCTGATAAAACGTTAAACTGGTCATTATATTTCAAATACGTATGTTATAGCGGGCCATCTTTAACTGCGGTCCTACCCTCCAAGTCAACCTGGGCAGCAATTAAAATTGAATCATCAGTTATATATAATGTCTGACTATATCAATTTTGTTACAATACGTTACATTAAACGCCGGCAAATTTTGAGAAAACGGCAATCTTTTCTGTACCTGACACAAATTTTTACATAATTCGTACTTTAGTACCTTAGTACTCGTAGCTACATATAGACCATTTAGACACCAGGTACTTAAAATAGTACCCGTTATATAAAAATTTGATTATTTTATGTAAGAAAATTTCAATTTTCAATTCCACGAATAAAGTTGCAAAAAATGGAATTAATATTGATTTTAAAGCTTGCAGCATGCCATTTATTGTAAAAAAATAGCGAATGTGCGGATATTAACAAGTTCAAAGTCTTTCATTACTATCCTTAATGCAACTATTTATTTATCTTCTATGTTTTTCGGCGAGAAATTTCCTTTTGAAAGTCAATCAACGCTATTCTTTATTGCAGCATAAAGCAACATATTGCTGATTCAAGCGTATAAAATAAGCTGTCAATGTACGGTTTTTTGTGAAGTTAACCTTTGACAGAGTTGAACGGGCCGAAATTAAAAGTTCACAGAAAATGGACTTTTTGAAACAAACTAGATAATTGATATTTTGTCACAATTTTTTTCTGATAAATACAACGCCTGAATTTTCGAGTAGAAAAAATCTGGATCTCCGAGTGTCGAGATTATACAACATGTATCATTTTTGCTATGATAGATCTGATCTTCAAATTATTTCAGATTATTTATGGAGTAATAATCATCGTACAATTTTGGGTTTTTAGTCATCAATAAACGAGGGAAAAATACTTCGCATTATATTATGTACCCTACATAGCCTGCATATTTATTAGGCGTCATTTTATGTTTTATTGTTAGTTTCAAGCGAGTTCAACCAAAACATCGGATCAGTTCAAAGATTAAGCCCCTTTGACTGGTTTTTAAAGACGTCTTTTTTCAATTGAGATTTTGTAATAAATTTCCTAAAAACCTGCTGATTTTATTCTTTCAGTAATATATTCGACAGAAAGTGTATTTTGTTTTTTAGTCTGAAAACATGTATTGTTTTTCTCTGACTTTTATTCACAATTTTTTATCATTTCAGAAAATGAAGATCCCAAAACAGCCCCATTTTTCAAATTATGATCTTAGTAAGCACCCAAAAGTTTTCTTGAAATGAGCTGTTTGCGATGAGGTTCTTATCGCAAATTCTAATCAACCACAAGTTAACCTGGTTATTAGAACGCGATGTAAGTGACGATAATTGGGGCAATAAGAACCAGAAGAACAATCAAATAGGCGATTAGCTAAGTAACGGGGTTGAGAGTTAATCTATATAAAAAATTTGTATTTTCCAATCTTACCCGTGATGATATTTGGAAGCAGAGACCCAAAAATTAGCGATCATTGGACCACAGCTCAAAGTTTTTATAAAATTATAACTAGTTAGGCACCAGGAAGCCCAGTGGCAAACTGAAAGTGTTTCATGGCTGTTCTTTGGACTTACAGGGGACTAAATTTCAGGAGACTCGGTCACTTAAATAAATAATTCAATGAAACCAATTTGACCCCTGGTTGTGTCAAAAATAAGGGCATGAATCTTCCATTGCCAATTAATAAGACAAAGAAGTGAAATTTTTATTAGACTAAATAAAAATGCTGAAAATTTTTATTTAAGCCTTCGAAAAAAACGCCTTAAAAAGTCAATATTAAAATTTTTGAGAGCCATTTTAACGGGATTTATTTCCTCTATTCCTTTCATGTTGCGATCGGTCGTCAATATTTGGGGCTCAAGAACGAATTTTATCAAATCTAATTTCTTATACCAATACGTATATAGAAAATTACATTCATATTGAATGTCATTTAACCCTCAACACGTTCGTCAAGAAAGCATTTTCTGATCGTTTTTGAAAAAAATGTTCTGCACTTTTGCAAATTTCTTAATTTTCGGAATGCAAGTTGAATTTCTGGCTGAGCTCAGACAAAATTCTTAAAAAAAAATTTGATGAGGCTCTTCAACAAAGTCTTGGCTTGCCCACATTATCTGGTGTTCTGCAAGTCTTTACTTAAAATTTCCTGGGAGGTGTTGACTTTTGCGTGAGACTTCCAACAACAGGCCTAAAAATAAAATTTTTGATTTGACTTTTGGAGTCAAATCAACGGAATCCGATAAGAAACGTTCTTGCTTGCACTTACTGTACGTTTGTTCAATAATACGGATCATTGTTTTGTTCCGAAAACCGGAGGTTTTTTTTTTTACCAATATCATTTTATTTGTATCTTGTTTATGATTGGGACAAGCCATTTGTAACTGGTCAATTTTTTTTCAAACGTGAAAGATTTTTGTTTCATATAAAAAAATAACTGTTCTTTCCTATGCCCGTTCATTATTGCGGTCAATCAATTCCAATAAAAACACAAAACTTTTTGCTAAATGATGGCGACCACCCCACCTTTATATGCCTAATTATATTCTAGAATAATACTTAAATCCCAGGTAATTAAGTTTTGAATCAAAAATGTCTCGATTACCGGTAGCAAGAAGAACTGCTCACAACCATTCAAACAGACATAAAATGTTCATCGGTAACAATGAATTTGCCATGCCGATTTCTTTAATCATTAGTTGTTCCTCCAACTCTACGGAAGCCTCTACAAATAACTCAGGCAGGAATCGTGCCTATTAATTTCATTACTGGACCCTCTATTTTTAGGGTCAATAGTAATTCGTCCAGCGGGTAAATTCGCGAAATCATTTCTTTACTGATGAACCCTTCTAAAGATAACTTTTTGCCTCAAAAATCGTTACTTGTAAACCCCTGCTTAATTTTTATCAGAGTTTTCAAGTTTGAAATAACCACACAAATAATGCGAATTAATTTTTTTTCACTAAATTTTTTATTTTTTTTGCATGTTTAGCTGAAACGGGCGCCCGAATTTTGTTTTAATTTTCGGTTAGTGTAACCGCGTTCAACCAGAATGGTTGGCTGTATTTGAAAAAACAAGATATACTTTGAATAAGAAGTGATTACTTATGATACTTTTCGAGTTATATCTGCCACACGGTTTCACTGTTATCGCCTCTTGTAACACCTTTTATGCCGACGGGTATCCCCCTTAATAGAATACAATTTTTAGACAATATAAGCTTACGATTTTTCATCGCTCTTCCGAATTATTGTGAGCTGGCGAGATGTTTAACCTTTGATATATGATACAACCGGACGTATGAGGTCGAATGTTCCACCAAATGATCAATGTGGGCTGACGAACAATTGCAAAGAGAGAATTCGAGTTTTCGTTTTTACTAAGAGAAATCGATGTTAAAAAAATTGGCAATATGTCGGGCAAACTATCTTATCCAAATTAACCATTGTAAATTTACTTTTAGAATTCAATTAAAATTTTTAGTATATTAATATAATCCTTAAGATTACTGTAAGTATTAGTGGTTTATTTCATTAAGTTTCGCAATAACTGTCAAATCTAGGTTACTTTAAAAACTTTCCCTTTTTTCTGACTTGTTGTGCTCTTCTGTTTAGAATCATTATTAAAAATATCCTTTATTAAGGGGGTGTCCTCGTCGCTAAATACGGCCCATGCAAAATTTCTCAAATTGCATTTTAATAGCTTCTGTTACGAAAATATGGACAATCACAATGAATTTAGGAACTTCATTTAATTTTTTATACTGGTTCAAGAAGGAAACTTTGGATAGCTTTACAAAATATTTTGTATAAATAATTAAAATTTCTTGATTTTTAAAATTTTGAAACCACGATTTATGAAAAAAAATTAAACAAAACTCATTTTTACGTGATCTGCAAGGCCTTTTGTCTGCTACACAGTATGCTGGGTTTTCGAATGTGTAATTTTTCGGTACCTTTTAATTGATGGAGGAGATATATTTCTAAAACATAATTTCGTCAGTTGGTAGCTCGTTTTTGTGACGAACCAGTCCGTCACATTCGATTTTACGATGCAAGATTTCTTGGTCAAATATATTCAGGAAGAAAAGTAATATTTGCCATTTGCAACCGATTTCAACTTTTTAATAACCACCACACCCCTTAGCTAAAATGACAGCCGAGTAAAGCAGCTTATTACACTATTCCTGCGTTCTCGCAGATGACTAGACACTGTGTTTCTGTCGTTTTTTACTCGGTTGTTCACTCCTTCAAGGGATTTCAATCTGATAATTTGAATCTGATCGTTAAATTTCAAAATTTCCGGTACTGCCCGGCATGAATTGAGGCCAGGCATTAAAGATTCAAATTAGTGTAATCTGATCATTATTTTTAGTTCTAAATTTTTTGAATATAAAGTTTTTTGAATACCTGAAGAAAATACTGTTGCAATCTCAATGAAGAATTCGAGTCTCTCTGAAAACTAAGTGACATTTTACCTTGTTTAAATGGTCGACCAATCAAAAATCTCCATATCGATTTCAAAACATTTTCTGCGACCGGTTCTAGAACACCTAATCAAATTCAAATAGATAAATGCCTCTGATTAATGTTGGGTTAATTGTCGTCTCGCCTCGTTTGGCAAGCAGGGAGGGGACTTACTTCTTAAGGGCGGTAGCAAGCGATGGTAACAGATTGGTACATTTTTTCGGAGCGATTTTGGGAAAGAAAAAATGTGGAAAAATTTTATATTATTTTTATCTAAAAGGAAAGGTGTCCATACTTGCAAACCGTTTATATTTTTTAAACTTTTTACATACTTAAGTATCTGTAAAAACATTAAAAACCACTTTATCATGAGTGACTTTCATTTCCACAACTTGACCGATGTGAGAATTTTTTTTTGAAAGCGAATATTTATAAACTGTCAGAACATTGTCGCGGTGTTATGCACTAATTAGTGGGGAGCAATAATTTATCCACATTGAAGAATTTCCTCAATATGAAGTTTTTTTTCTCCATGAAACATGGATAAAAACAGCTTTTAGGAAAAAAAATTGACCTTCAATTGCGATTAAATATTTGAGAAAAATGTCCTGACTTTCAAAATTAAAAGTAGCTTTAACACCGAAAATTTATTGAGATTTTTGAGGAAAATAAATTTTAAAATTGCGTGCAAATGGCACAAACCGGGTTCCTTAAGCAGTTGTTGTAAAGTTCATTAGAAGTTCAGAAACGATATTCACTTCAAAATAAGGATACCACTTCCAAATAAGATACCAGAAATTCACAAGTGATTCGCCTGATTTTTACAGAGATTTCAAAAAACTACTAATTAAATTTTTGGATTTGATTTGCAGAAATTTTCATATATTTCTAAAGAGATCGACACCAAAAAATGACAAAAAACGATTCATGATTTTCAAACAGCAGTCAGAAATATTGGAGACTGCAATAAAAAAAAGTTAAAGTGGCCTTTTTTTTTCCGTTTTTATTCAAGATTATCATAAAAATTAATCAGAAAAATTCTTGCGAAAAATGCTTAAAATTTCATATGCTTTGAATTTTTCGAACATTTTACGAATTATAAAATACAAGTTTGAATCAAATCGTTCCTTAAATAAGCATAAAAAATTGTTTTAATGAGCTGATACACATTATTGTGGTTCAGCTAACGATTATAGTACCAAAAAAATTAAACCAAACTAATTATTTTCGTAGTTAAAATTGACGCCAGTCTGCCAACATTCGCTGCTACCCCCTTAAGGCATGCTCATGCTTTTATTGCTATTTTCTATTGCTAATTTCTTTTTGCTTATTTCTAGATGCAAGTAATCTTTCTATTACTTCTCGATATATTTTTGTGTGATGATATTGTTCTTTATGGCCGCAGTGGATTGTAATGGCGTCCCATGAAAAATTAAAAAATTGACGCACTGTGAAAAAATCAAAGATTTTCGGACTGCGCTTTTTGTTATTTGTGATAAGAATCAAAAGGCCTTTATTAACTTTATAAGGGTTATGTTAAGTGTGTTTTCTGTAAATTTGCAAAATTTTGATTTATTGTTCAAAATCAGTCGGAGGCTCCGACCTCGGGACAGCTCCGATGATCTTTGACGGGCGTAGCTCCGAATTTATTTTGAAACACTGATCATCACGAATAGCCTAGCCGGGGTACTGAACCTTTCTTTATAGGCGAGTATAAGAAGTGATAACGCGAAGTTAGTAAGCGAAGGTTGAAGCGAACGCGTTGAAGGCGAAGGTTAAATGAAAGAAATAAAAACTAAATGATTTTTGGCTAACATAAAATTTTTAAATATTAGTTGCCAAATGGCACTTATCGAGTTGTACCACGAGCCCCGTTAAAAATTTCATCGATAGTTAGAATGAAAATCGCGCGACCAATCATTAGTTGACATACAGATATTTAATAGATATCAAACATTTAATATGTGTACTGCCTGATTTTTTTATGCGAGAGTTCAAAAAACCACTAATAACAAAATTTTGGACTCTGATTTGCGGAAAATTTCATAATTTTTCTAAAAAAAGTCGACAAAAAATGCAAATAAACATATTATGTTTTTTCAAACAGCAGACAAAAATATGTAAGACATGCATGAAAAAGTTAAAGTGGCTATTTTTTAAGCATTTTTATTCCATAGATTTCAAAAAAAACGATCAGAAAAATTTGGACAAAAAATCCGGAAAATTTTCATAAGAGTTATGAATTTTTTTGGAAATTTTTACGATTTCAAAAATGAAACTCGAACTCAAATCTTTTCCTAAAATCGCAATAAATAATTTTATGCAAGCTGGAAAACAATTTATACTCTGCGTCAGCTACATATAATAAGCATTAAAAAAAATACTGACTTATTATTTTCGTAAGTTATAACGACTCCAGTCTGCTGGGTTTATGGGCACCCCTTAATAATTTTTTCATCATATCCGCGTCACAGTAAGTTTTTTAATATTACTTTAAGTTGACATCGTTTGACGTGAGTTTAAGGGGTAGCAGCGATGTGGCAGATTTTGGTAAA
>SCLH01000118.1:65031-76799 GCA_004367855.1 Oikopleura vanhoeffeni
ACGCCAGTCTGCCACATCGCTGCTACCCCCTTAGGCTTTGAAAGATTACAAAATTTACTTTTTAAAAGGTTCGATGATTCCGGATCATTCACAATTGGGAGCCCAATTTGGGACACAAATTTTATCATGACAATTAATCGAAAATTTAAAAAAAAAATATGTAAGAAATTATTATGCGGATGCGATATTAATTTTTTGGTTTTTGGAAAAAACTAAAATAATTTTGAATAATTTTAAGATAAAAAAAACGTTGTATAAAAAATGACCTTTTCTGTAATCAACTCTCAAAGTAGAGCACTCTGATGTCTCCACGGGATTTGACAATTCTTGTCAGGACGTTTGTAACTATGTAAGGACGTTTGTTACATATTCTGTTCATTTTAAATTCTTCTAATTATTTTTATCATTTAGCTTTTCATTGAACTTGATGGAAACAAGGTAACTGATTAAATTTGAATGGTTTTTTATTGCAATTCAAAGAACAAGGAGAAAATTAATAAACATAATGTGAGAGACAAAAATCGAAACCCAAAACATGGTTATTCCAAATTATCTAACGCCACTTTGCTAGGCAGTTTTTTCAATTTTTGACCGTTAAATTTCTTTTTATTTGTAATCATTATGGGGTCCATAATATGGGCGAGTAAAAACTTATTTAGTCTTTATATGGGGACAGTAGTTATTTCAACTGTTATCGAAACCTTTTATACAGTGACTAACCATTCATGGAAACCCACTTTCGCGATAAAAATGGTTTCCATAAATGGTAATGGGTTTCCATTAAATGGGTATGGGTTTCCATTACATGGTAAGGGGTTTCCATTATAGGGGGTTTTCATAAATGGTCAGTCAGTGCATGTTTTTCTGAGAAATATATTTAAGTATCGATTGGTCACTTTGAATATATGGAAAGGTATTTAAGAAAAAAAATGTATCAAAATTAGTGTTAAAAAAAAAAAAAAACCACTTTTTATCGTTTTCAAATTTTTTTTGATACGGTGTGCAGAGTTATCCGTACAACTTTATACCGTACTCAATCTGAATAGATGACTGCCTTAGTTATTACAAGCAATACTTCATTTTTTCTAGGTTGGTTCGACAGCCCCCTAGTTATATTTAAAAAATATAATTTCATAAAATGAAAAAAAAGAAGCCAAAGTTGAATTCGAACAAGAAATGTAACGTATGCCAGCTGTGCATTAGACCAATACGCTACAAACGCGCTAGAATCTTACTCAACTTCTACTTTACTTAAAACTGATTGTCTACAGAAATGTCATACTGAAAAAAATTTTCTCTATTTTTGACGGCCTAGATGCAGCTTCAGTTTCTTTAAGATTAGTAGCTATACAGTATACTCTAGATTTCATTTTTGAGCTACTATTTACGAACGGTATATATTGTGCCGGGTTTTCAAGAACGCAGTTACAAGCGATGGTTTTGATTTTCAACAATCACACCTTCTAAAACTAGCTGTTTTTATCACGAAATTTAAAATTCTACATCAAACCACGATGAGCAAATTTAAATGAGATAATCGGTGTCTATAATTTTTGAAAGAAAAACTGAAGTAAGGAGTGAGGAAAATAAACGTAATAATGTATATCGTCAAGACATTGTTCAATTTATTCATTTTCAGACTATTGGTCTAGTTTTAAGTTGAAATAATTTGAAATTTATGTTTCATGATAAATTGACAGTGATGGTTCATAAAATCAGTATAAGAATAAATGTTTTTGAAATTTTTTATTGAATCTTCGATATCGTCTGAATATAGATAACTTTTTTGTACTTCTTTGGAAAAAAATCAGAATTTTTTTTTAATCCGCAAGTATTTTTTGTCAAACTATTAATAATTGACAGTATAATGTTAAATAATAAGTTGAGTGAAAATTTTTGGTGATTCAGGAAATGGTTATAAATTTCGTGATCATAACATCAACCGCCCATGTGAGACTTTTTAAAAATTTTTCACACAAACAATTGATTGCATCAAGTTCATTTCAGATTTTGGTGTCCATCCAATTTTGTGTCTGAAACGTCAAAAATTTAGAATAAATCTTTGATGACATAAAATAAAAGTTAAAAAACCGAAAAAATGACGAGGTATGCTCACAGGAAAGGACTTCACTGCCAATTATATCTCCTGGCGTCAAAGCTTTGAATCTTTTCTTCGATTATCCACAGTACTACATGCGAAAAAAATCACGGGCCGAAATGTTAATCGATTTATTTCTAGGTTGATGATGACAATTGAGTCCGTGCTGTTTAAAAAAAGATAGGTATTTTATATGCACTAAAACTTACAATTCAGTTGCAACTGATGAGATCACATGAGTCTATAATAGTCTGGAATCAAGAATTATTAACGCCTGTGAGCACAGAAACGAAAGTTCCGCCAAGGCACTAGAGCCTATATATCCCTTTATAACACTTTGCTTAGAATGCGTAGCCGCAACGTTAAAATCACACGTTAAAAAGAGTAGTGGCTACGCATTCTAAGCTGAGGGTAATAAAAGGATGTAGGCTCTACTTTCGATGTTGATTACAAAAAGCCCAAGGTTGTTGAAGTTTCAATTTTTTTTACATAAAGAAGTTGTAAAGGTTATATTTTTGCACCCGAGATTTTAAATTATAGAATTTTGATTTTTTGTCCAAGAAACTTTAGTGACAAAAGCAAGGTGTAGCATATCACGTGATAGAAGCTCACAGTAGTTTTCACAAATTATTTAACTTTCGGAATCGATTCACAAGAATCTGGCCTACGTCATCGTTTGGTCCGATTTGACCTTTATATAATAAATCTCATGTTATTTTTAAATAGGTCAAACGTTTTGATCCAAAAATCACGATTTTTTATAAAAAATGGGTATGTTTCCTTATAATAGCAGATAATTGCACTTCTGATATTATTTTCGGGTCGATATTATATCGACGATATACTTATCAAGTAATTCTATGGACAATTATTAATTGCTAAAACTAACTTTAAAATAATTTTAAACATTTCGTGAAATGCTTGAATTAAAAATTTTAAATTTCACTTCTGAAGAAAAGTATCTGTTCCTGTATACGTAGGGACCGTCAGCTGGGGATTTCTCGATTTGGGTATCTTCGAAATTGGGTATCTTTTCAAAAAATCGAGTCCCCAGCTGACGGTCCCTATGTATACGGTATATAAAGTATACCAGTAAATTTTTGTTTATAGTGTCAAGCTTGCACAAAATACTTTTCTGAAAACTGGAAATTTTAATTAACTCAATAGGTGGCATTTGATTTGTTTAGAAGTAAAAGATTAGAAAAAAATATTCAAAAATCAACCCCCAGTAATATTTTAACAAATTTCCAAAAAAAAATGAATTGTTTTCTTAGAATCGCCGCAACATTTTTCATAATGTCTTTCGACGAGACAATTCTACGACGCTTTTTTTGCGCTTTTAAGATGATTTTAAGTATGCTTGAGCCTATATATATAGGCTCTGTGCTAACACGGGTTAAGCCATCATCTCGGCGCAGGTACGGGTATAATTAACTTACTGCGTTAAGACGTTATTTTGATTTGTATTAACAGCCAGTCGATTTTGTATTTCAGGTTGCCCGTGACACCAATCGAAGCTTGGATTGTCACCCGATTCCAAATCCACCCAAAAACGTCCATTCCATTGAATTCCAACCAAAATCTCTACAGAAACTAAAAACCAATAAGGAAATTATTTTCATGAGGTTGTTTTTACCAGAAGTTTTATTTTTTATTGTGTTTTTATCAAGCTCTGCTGTAATTTTGTCCAACCATCGTATGGAATTTCTCTTTTCGAGGAAAAACGTCGTATTTTCTGCATTGAAAATAGTCGAATTCAAGTCACCACAACTTTTCAAAAGATTTTCCGACGATGTTATAACCTACAAATAATTTGTAACCGATGTCCTTAATAACAATATAAACAAACTTGAGTTGCTTCATGGCTGATGTTAAATGCTTCCCATATTCTTGCAGTTTTTTCTTCTCTCTGAATATAATTTTAGGGATCTTATCTCAATTTTTTTCCAGATTTTGGTTTATTCCATTAACTACTAGTAGAGTAATTTAACGAATCGCGCCAAATTCATTTCGATTTGTTTGTAAGCATATGTTCTTTATTAATTCCTCACTCTAGAAAATAGGATTAACCAAAAGATGCAATTAATTGTTTGTTGTATGTGTTTAGGCGCCAAGAGTTAATTTTCTAATCTGATTTCTTAACCTACAGTTGATCCACATTAAACGTAGTATAAAACTCACGAATTGTGTCATTATACGCTGATGGCCTTCCGAACTTTGGTGATCACAAATTTTGCGGTCAATTCACGCTATGTGCTGATCTCAGACTATGAAGCGATAACATTATATTCGCGTGTTACGTAGTAAACAACACTCATACAAAGAACTTTATTAATCGTTCTGCACATACGTGGAAAAAACTTCTTCTTCCTTAAGCTCCTAATCACCTGAACAACTGGTCGGATACAAAAAGCATGATAAAGAGTTGTTTTAGCTACAGTGAATCCGCAAATTGTTATGTTTGAGGTTTCAAAATGAAGCAAAGGCAAAAATGATACAGCCTCAAACATTATTGTCTTCTTCTTGGCATATGGTGAAGAACCGATATTTGAATAATTTAAAATTTGTCCCTGGTCATCCAGAAAATTCCAATTTCCATCAATGATTGCATCTATCCAAATACCTCCGCCATCTTGAAAATTGTGTTTGAATTAAAAAAAATCAACATGTTTCCGGAAAGTAATAATATATTATTTTTTTGTGAATATATTTCAAATTTCCACGATCTTCATCGGTACGGCATGCCGCGGCATAAGAATATGACAAATTCTAACAAAAGATATGCAGTCGAAAAATATAAAAAAAAACAGAAACCTTACCAACAAATAGTATCAGATAAAACAAGTGACTGTTCTTGCCGATAGTTAAACTCATTTTTATATACCAATCGACGTAAGAGGCAGACCTCGGCAAGCCAGATGGATAATTGATCTACGCTCTCGCGCATTAGTCTTGGCTTGTATCCAGTACGTGAAATGAATTATCGTTGCTTTGGCTTGACCAAGGTAAACTAAATTTAGTTGCTTGGCCTGGCCATACAAAAAATCCTTGGCTTGGCTTGACAGCACGAAAAAATAAGTTGGCTTGGCTTGACTTTTTAAGGACCAACATTTTAAAAATGATAAAAAAAAATCTGGGAAATGTGAAAAAATCGAATCGTGATATTCGCCAACAAAATCAAATCAATAAGACCCTTTCATATTTAACAAAATTTGAGAAAAAAAATTTTTCAAAACATAAGTTTGTTTTCAAAAGCTCCAAAAAAATTTTATTTAGGAAAAAGAGACCAAAATAAAGATTTTTGTTCGATAATTTGATTGAAAAGTTATATTTTTTCAAAGTGAGTAAAACTTGTTTTAATAATTTGAAATCTTGCTGATAAATTTAAAAGTAAATGAAAAATTTTGATAATTTATTAATTTTAAAAAATAGAAAATTGAATGCCAAAGTTGAAAAGTCTCATCAACATATTTTTACCATAATCAAATTCAGTCTTATCGCAATTTTCAATTTTGTTTGACATTTTCTGTTACTTTTTTTCAATTTTTAAAATTTTGTGAAAAATTGAATTCTGAACCAAAAAAATTTTGTCTTTAAATCTAAATTTTGATTTATTTTACATAAGACAAATTATTTCTGCGAACTATTTAACTTTAAAACATAATACTTTCAATTTGGCAATCGATATTTTCTTATTTCGGATCATTTTGATCAAAATTTTTTATATAGTATATTCTTTGTATTCAATTTTTTGCAAAATTTCAAAGTTGGTTTTTTTATTTAATTTTGAAAATTTGAAATATGTTTACAATTTTAATAATTCATGTTTCAAATCTTGTTTTTATTTTTGAAAAATAAACTATCTGAAATGTGTCAGTATAATTTTAAAGCTTTAAAATAATCTCAGTTTTTAATTTTTTTTAATAGTCTCAAATTTCATTTTTCAAAAAAAAAACTTTTGAATCTTTGTTTTAAAGATTTTTTTCGCAATTGCTCTTCAATAAAAAATTTCATATTTTTCGGCAATATTTTCAATTTATAAATTTCAATTTTTGATCTTTATTTAACAAGAGTTCATAATACTATCAATTTATTCTAACATTTAATTACAGTCCCTGACTCCCTCAAAGTAGTCCCGTTAAAGCGCCTTAAAGCTTCTTTAAGCGCCCTTAACCTCCTATGACCCCTGAAAGCGAGAAAATTTTGAGAAAAAAAATTTGTCTCCTTAAAGTGCATTCTAAAAATTTTAAAATAGTTTGGAAAATTATGTGCTTGTATTATCCGTACAAATATAGTCTATGCTTCTTTATGATTTGTTTAAAATTTAAGAATACATTTTTCTCAATATTTTGTTCACTAAATTATATTTTATGGTGAAAACTGTTCTAATTTTTCGACAATTTTTTCTGTAAAATTTTTATAAATTGATATCGGCAGTAAGGTTACCAATTTTTAGGAAACATACTGGGTACTTGTAGTTAACTTTTCTGGTATCTGTAGAAGATTTATGATACATCATGTATGCACATTTGGGGTTGTCATATTATTATACCTCACTAGATGAGAACGTTAAATTTGGATTTTTATAATTAAATCTCAAACAACCAAAAATTGTAAACTATATTTTTTGAAAACCAACGAATGCTTTCAAAAAAATTTATCGCATGATGGTTATTTGCATCATACAGCTTGTGATTTTTTCTTCAAAAACAGGATACCTTTTGGAATTGGGAGATTCATATCATCTTCTATGGACGTTGGTAATGGCAATCTTAATATAACGTTCTTATGATTATATGACTTTAGACGACCCGATAAAAACCATTCATAGACTATGCTGCATAGTGCCTTCAATTTGCATCAGTTATTTATATTTTGTGAGAACCATGAAATTAAAATAATTTTTTTTTATATGATTTTTTGTGTAACGGGATATTCTTATTTATTCTTCCCGGAAATGCAAACAATTAAAGTAATAAGAAAATTTCATCAATAAACTATAAACATTTTCACAAAAACTGAAGCCACAAAGATATATTACTGGAACTACCTGTCCTGATGAAATTGCGAGCTCAATTGAGTAAAAATTTAAAATAAAAATTGAATTTTAAATCCAATTCCCCATCCAGTCAGGTTTTAGGTCAAATGAGAACTTCCGTTCTCCACTAAGTTTGATCGCGTCTTGCTTAATGATGATCATCTTACGAAAATGATTTACCTAGCATTCATTCGTTGGCAATATTGATTCGCTTCTGTCCAGCTGAATTGGGCGGAGTAACTTTCGTTGAGATGAAACTTTACTTAAGATTTTGAGTTTGATTATACATTATTTGTTTTGAGCTAGCTTTTGCCAAAATTTGAGCAAACTTTGAAATGGAGAAAATCGATCTTCCGGTAAATTATGTCCGTGAAACGGTGATATCAAATTTCAGAATAAACTTATGAGCGAAAAAGCTACTGAAAAGTTAAGCCTACTTATTATACAGGTCAGGGTTAAACTTTTTGAATTTTGAAAACGTTGTTGCGTGAAAGTATTGTATCTAAGAGTCTTTTCAAAAAATTGAAATTTTGAAAATCAAAAAAAATATCTTCAAAGTCTTGTTCGATACTTTTTGATCGGAAATATCTCAGATCGGATTGACCGAATCTTATACATGTATAAGAATAAAAAACTCCAATTTATTTTTGGAAAAATTACTTTACAAAACATTTCACTTTTAAATCAAAAATTTAATAAACAAAACCAGGCTTCATTCGTTGATTGTTGAAAACGAAAGATGTCCACACATTTTCTCCGGAAAAGTCCAGATGATTCTGAGTCAACCCTAAATTCATTGAATAGTGTACTGAAGTTCGAACAAACTTCATCGATGACGGTTCTCAAAAAGACAATTTTAGATACTTTTGACGTCGAATATCTACGAAATTCATTGTTAATTTACACAATAGTTAATATAGCGTAATATTCACATATTATGCCTTTAGATATCATTTAATATATTATATATCGTAATATATCATTTTGATGTAACATTATATTTTGCATGTATTAAATTATATAAAAATTGTTGCTTTAAGGGGGTGCTCGTCGCATTTTAAAGCGAAAATGGGGTTTTCAATGGCCAATTGCAGCAAAAGTACAAATCGTCGGACTAAACATTACCTCTCTCTGATATAATTGAACAAAAATCTTGCACCCTAAAAAATCAAAAGTGACGGATGGCTCGTCCAATCAGAAACGTGCTTACAAAACTGACGGAATTATTTTTCAAAATGTATCTCCTCCCTGGTTTTCTAAGGTACAACATTGATTATGACTTAAATTAACCGAAAAGAACGTGAGCAGACCGCTGAGGTGAGTTTTGGGGAAAATTCTTGGATTTGGCTTCAGAATCACCAAAAACAGTATTTTGACTCTATTTTAGGGGTCTCAATCAAAATGTATCTCCTCCCTGGATTTTTAAGTCAAACATTTGAAACCTACATAAATGTGCAGCTGACGAGTCCGTGAACATCGGTAAGGACAGTTTTGTCTAAATTTATGACTCGTTTTTCTGTAAATCGTGTTCAGACTTTTCAAAAATTGATAAATTTCAACCTATTTCAAATAAAATATTTTTGGATCCCTCAAAAGTGCTCTCCTGTATGTGCTTTCATGTTACGAGATAAAAAGAATACCTTATACTCGCAATCGTCTATATTTTCATGAAAAAACATTATAATAAAATTTGGAAAATTTGTTTCTAGAGCCTCATTTTGCGACGACCACCCCCTTAAGCAATAATAACCGACTTCTAAATAATGAATTTAAAGAAAGATTTCTCTAAAGTGAACAATAATATCAAGTTTGGCGCCGTTCAGGCTTATAATTGACCAATGTTGTATATTATTGAGAAGAAATAGACGAGAAGTCACTTTTGAGCGATTGTTTTTAGGTGATTTAAGTTTTAAGGGGGTTGTGGGTGTGAATGAAAGAAGCGTTGAAGAAAACTGTTGTTTTATTCTTGAATTGAGCTGAAAGAAACCAATTCCGAAAATAAAATATTTTAACAAATCAGATTTGTTTATTTTTATTTCGTCTTGCGTAGGCGTGTACGTTAGACAAAACAAAGTTTTGGTGTAATAATTTTTTTATTTTCGGATTCAAAAGGGCTTCGATGGATTTCTCCCATACCGTACTTTCGTTCAAAAAATTAAAACTTAGAGTATAAACAAGAACAAAGAAAACAAGGACATATTTGAAAAAAATAAAAGGTGGTATTCTAAATATTTTCAGCTGATGATTCCAGAACAATAAGTTTGAAAATTTTTCAACAAGAAATGTGGAAAATTTTCAAAATATTTCCAAATATTTTTGACCAAAAATCACAAAACCATGTCATAGGATTTTTCAAAAAGCATAAAAAAATATGTGGTTACCTTCGCGAAAAGTAAAAGTTGCCATTTTGAAGAGTGATTTTCGTTTATCTGAAACAAATAATAAATAAAAATTTGAACAAAAAATGAGGCATTATTTAATAATGTTCGGAAGTTTTTTTCAAAATTTTTTCCAAATTTGTCGAATTCGAAAAAATTTATTCTAACTCAAAATTTTCTACATAAGCAATTATTCAAAATTTCTATATTCACAAAAGTTGCCTGGATTGTAAAACATTATTTTGATCGTATATTGAGGGCAATATATAAGCCCGGTAAACAGTTTTTCGTCACGGGCCCATATCCAGTGTTCTAAAACGGGATCGGGATCCCGAGTCGGGATCAGGATATCCCGACCCAAGTCGGGATCGGGATTGGTAATTTCGACTTAGGTCGGGACCGGGCGGGATCGGGATTGGAAATTTCAACTTAGGTCGGGACCGGGCGGGATCGGGATTTGATCGGGATCCGGAGTGTTTAAACATTTTCCGTGGTGAAAAATTATTATGTGAAGTATTAAAAATAAATTTGGAAACCATAAATAATCATAGAAAAGCATTTCTGGCCGATCATAACGTTGCGTAGGTTATTAATATTGTAATTCGAGGGATAATACTTTATTTAACTTTATTAAATTTTTATAAAAGGGGTGGTGTTAGTGATTTTTGGGATTTCAGAGGCTTCGAACGGTTAGAAAAATGTAGACTGGTGGATTTTGAATACGATAAGACCTTTTTGAAATCGATCGTCTCAGATTTCTTTCATTTTGTGCTCAGTCTGTTCATCGTAGGCGAAAAACCAATTTTGAGGAAAAAAATTTCTTTAAAAGTTCACCACAAGGTGGCTGGAGCTTTGAAAGTTCAAAAAATCGAAATTGTGCTAATTTGTGCTAAAAAAATCTCTGCGTTTAATAATTTGACAAAGTTGTTAGTGTTTTCAGAATCCGTGTAGGTTTCCTTTGGACATTTCTCAAATTTTAAAATTCGACCCAGGGTCTCACAGGAGGTGTAAGTTCAAATTTCGAAGGTATCAAATTTTGGACATCGAAAATGTCTCAATTTGACCAAAATTTCACCACATGGCAAATCGTCACCAGAAATCACGAAAATGACCATCAAATTTAAAAACTGTCTACAGGTGACGCAAGAGAGCAAAATCGATAATTCACCAAAAAAATCACTTGAAAAAGGATATCAAGCTAGCGCCTACGCGTGATTATAATGCGACAAGCTGTAAGTTTTTTCAGAATCCTTTTGAGTTTCCTAGACTTGCTTTTTCTCAAATTTTTGAAATTCGACCCCAGGGTCTCACAGGAGGTGTAGTTCAAATTTCGAAGGTATCAAATTTTGGACGTCGAAAACATACATTTTGAAACATATTAGAAAGATCTATCTTCGATATGGCGATTCCATTAGACAGTTTAGTACCACTCCCACTAACCATCTGGTTAACCGCGGTTAATCTCCTCACACCCCAAAATTTTGTACGATTAGTCGTTCGAAAGTTATTTTTTCCTCCTTTTTTTAGGATTTTCGCCAAAATTTCTTAAAAAATTAATTGTGTGAAAACGATACATAGTATCAAAATTCTGAGGAAGCCAGTTTTTAAAAAAGTATTTGAGGATTCTTCGGGCGGGATCGGAATCAGGCGGAATCGGGATTAAATAAAAATTTATGAGTCGGGACCGGGCGGGATCGGGATTGAAAACTCATCCCGTTTTAGAACACTGCCCGTATCCGTATCTGTCAAAATGCACCGACCCCCATAAGTCTTTTAAGTTAACAGTCTCTCCAACTTTTTTTATAAGTTGATACTTTTCGTAGACTATTGGTCCTTGAGCCAAAAAATTAGTGTACAATTTCATATTGAAATTTGTTCGATTTTTTTTTCATACTCAAACCGATTACATTATTTGAAAATATTATTAAATTATGAGGAATTTGAAATGATTAAATGCTTAACTTAGCATAAATTTATAAATCATTAAATTAAAGATTTTTTATGACAAAATTGAAATATTTGATTGTTTTTATCGATTATTTTTCTGTAATTTGGTTCAAAATCGTCTCTCAGCTAAGGCCCTACTGTAGATTCACTATCGCCCCCAATAATCGCTAGAACAAAATAGACTCGGGGCCCAATTTCAAAAAAAGAAGTTTAATTACATGATGTAATTTACATCTACACTAGGGTGGGAAATGCGAATTTCGACTTTCTTTGTGGAATGGTTACAAATAAATTTCGAACAATTTCA